>MDKI01144409.1:0-53029 GCA_005239505.1 Nicotiana paniculata | reverse complement strand
ACTCTCACTTGACTTTTCCAACTTTAAGGTTATTTTTAAAGACTAAGCGACTAAACTCTCACTACAACCATTCCGATTTCAAGACTACCAACTCTAACACATCAATAACAGTATAACCAACCTATGACAAGTCAATAACAATAATTATAATGCAGGTTCTACGTAACGACTGACTGGTTCATTACATTCTCCTCCTCTTAAACAAATGTTCGTCCTCAAACGAGTCTAGAAACATACCTGGAGTCTCAAACAAGTGAGGATATTGGCTCTACATCTCCCACTCGGTCTCCCAAGTTGCCTCCTCCACCGGCTGACCTCTTCATTGCACCTTCACTAATGCTATATCCTTAGACCTCAACTTCCTGACCTCGCGAGCTAAAATAGCTACTGGCTCAACCTCATACGACATATCACCCTCGAGTTGAACTGTGATGAAGTCTAACACATGAGACGGGTCACCAACATATTTTCTTAGCATCGACACATGAAATACCGGATGAACACTCGATAGGCTGGGGTGGCAAGGCAAGTCTATAATCCACCTCTCCAACCTTCTGAAGTACCTCAAAAGCACCAATAAACTGTGGGCTCAGCTTTCCTCTCTTTCTGAACCTCATAACACCCTTCATGGGTGATACTTTCAGAAGTACCTTATCATATTGAATAAAAGATACATCCCGGACCTTCCGATCCACATAACTCTTCTACCTAGTCTGCGCCGTGCGAAGTTTCTCCTGAATCAACTTCACTTTCTCCAACGCATCCTGAATCAAATCTGTGCCCAATAACTTAGCCTCACCAGGCTCGAACTAACCAACAGAATATCTACACCTCCTACCATATAAAGCCTCATACGGGGCCATCTAAATACTGGACTGATAGTTGTTATTATATGCAAACTCCGCTAGTGGCAGAAACTGATCCCATGAACCACCAAAATCAATCACACAAGCCCGTAACATATCCTCCAAAACCTGAATAGTCCGTTCCGACTTCCCGTTGGTCTGAGGGTGAAATGCAGTGCTCAACTCTACATCAGTACCCATACCTCTCTGTACGACCCTCCAAAACTGAGATGTGAACTATGTACCTCTGTCTAGAATCGATAGAAACCGGAACTCCATGCAACCGGACAATCTCCTTAATGTAAATACCAGCTAACCGCTCTGAAGTATAAGTAGTACTGACAGGAATGAAGTGCGCGGACTTGGTCAATCTATCAACAATGACTCAAATAGCATCAAAACCCTTCAAAGTCTGTGGAAGCCCAACTAAAAAGTCCATAATAATCCGCTCCCACTTCCACTTCGGAATATCTAACCTCTAAAGTAACCCACCTGATCTATGGTGCTCATAATTGACCTACTGGCAATTGAGACACCATGCTACGTACTCAACAATATCTCTCTTCATCCGCCTCCACCAATATTGTTGTCTCAGATCCTGATACATCTTCGCGGCACCCGGATGAATAGAATACCGCGAGCTGTGAGCCTCTGCTAATATCAACTCTCGAATACCTTCCACATTGGGCACGCAAATACGGCCATGCATCCTCATAACTCCATCATCACCAATAGTCATATCTCTGGCATCACCCCGACGAACTCTATCCTGAAGTACTAACAAGTGTCGGTCATCATACTGGCGAGCTCTAATCTGATCATAGAGAGAAGACCGAGAAGCCATAATAGCTAATACCCGCGAAGGGTCTGACAAATCCAACCTCACCAATTGACCTGCTAAAGCCTGAACATCAAGTTCTAAAGGTCTCCTACTGCTGAAAGGTAAGTTAGACTCCCCAAACTCTCAGCTTTGCGACTCAAGGCATCGGCAACCACATTGCCATTCCCCGGATGATACAAAATAGTAAGATCATAATTCTTGAGAAGCTCTAACCATATCCTCTGACGCAAATTCAAGTCCTTCTGCCTCAGCAGATACTGCAAGCTACGATGGTTACTGAAAATCTCACACTATACCCTATACAAGTAATGCCGCCAAATCCTTAAGGCATGAAAAATGGCAACTAACTCAAGATCGTGCACTTGGTAGTTCTTCTCGTGCACCTTCAACTGTCTAGATGCGTAGGCAATCACCCTAGCGTCCTGCATCAATACCGCTCCCAAACCAACTTTAGAATCATCACAATAGACTGTGTAAGAACCCGAACCAGTAGGCAAAACTAGAACCGGAGTTGTGGTCAATGCTGACTTGAGCTTCTGAAAGCTCTCCTCACACTCATCGGACCATCTGAATGGAGCACCCTTCTAGGTCAATCTAGTCAAAGGTGAAGCAATAGAAGAGAATCCCTCCACAAAACAACGGTAATATCCTGCCAACCCAAGGAGACTCTTAATCTCAGTAGCTGAGGACGGTCTAGGCCAACTCTGCACCGCCTTAATCTTCTTTGGATCAACCTGAATACTCTTACTAGACACCACGTGCCCCAAGAAAGCTACTGAACCAAGAAAAAACTCACACTTGGAGAATTTTGCATAAAGCTTCTCCTCCCTCAATCTCTGTAACACAACCCTCAAATGTTGAGCATGGTCTTCCTGGCTACAGGAATAAACCAGGATGTCATCAATGAATACAATGACGAACGAATCAAGGTAAGTCTGAAACGCATTGTTCATCAATTGAATGAACGTGGATGGGGCATTGGTCAGCCCAAATGACATAACCAGGAATTCATAATGACCATATCTGGTCTTGAAATTATTCTTCAGAATGTCAGAATCCCTAATCTTCAGCTCATGATACCCAAACCTTAAGTCAATCTTGGAGAATACCTTAGTTCCCTGAAGCTGACCAAATAAGTCATCAATACAAGGCAAAGGATACCGGTTCTTCACCGTAACCTTATTCAGCTGCTTGTAATCAATACACATACGCATGGAGCCATCTTTCTTTTTCACAAACAACATCGGTGCACCCCAAGGTGACACACTAGGCCGAATGAACCCCGTATCTAAGAGTTCCTGAAGCTGCTCCTTCAGTTCTTTCAACTCCGCTGGTGCCATGCGGTAAGGTGGAATAGAGATAGGTTGCGTGTCTAGCACCAAGTCGATACCAAAATCAATATCCCTGTCAGGTGGCATGCCTGGCAGGTCTGCAGGAAATACGTCTGGAAAATCTCGGACTACAGGAATGGAATCAACAGAAGGAGTCTCACTACTAACATCCCTCACAAAAGCAAGATAAGACTCACACCCTTTCTCAACCATACGCGGAGCCTTCAAATAAGAAATCACTCTGCTAGGAACATGCTCTTCCTGAAGCTGCTCCTTCAGTTCTTTCAACTCCGCTGGTGCCATGCGGTAAGGTGGAATAGAGATAGGTTGCGTGTCTGGCACCAAGTCGATACCAAAATCAATATCCCTGTCAGGTGGCATGCCTGGCAGGTCTGCAGTAAATACGTCTGGAAAATCTCGGACTACAGGAACGGAATCAACAGAAGGAGTCTCACTACTAACATCCCTCACAAAATCAAGATAAGACTCACACCCTTTCTCAACCATACGCTGAGCCTTCAAATAAGAAATCACTCTGCTAGGCACATGCTCTATAGACCCTCTCCACTCAACTCTCGAAATTCCGGGCATAGCTAGGGTCACGGTCTTAGCGTGATAATCAAGGATAGCACGACATGGTGATAACCAATCCATGCCCAGAATTACATCAAAATCAACCATATTGAGTAACATCAAGTCCACTCGGGTCTCCAGACCCCCAATAGATATAATACATGACCAATACACACGGTCCACAATAATAGTATCTCCCACCGGAGTTGAAACATGACCAGACATAACTAGAGACTCACGAGGTATATTCAGAAAGTGGGAAAAATAAGATGAAACATACGAGTACGTGGAACCAGGGTCAAATAAAGCCAAAGCATCAGTGTGACAAACTGAAATAGTACATGTAATCACCGCATCTGAGGCCATAACATCAGGCCTAGTCGGAAGTGCATAAATATGTGGTTGGCCTCTACCTGCTCGACCTCCTCATCTAGGAAGACCTCTAGCTGCCTGACCACCACCCCTAGCTGTCTGGGTAGGTGGTGAAGTGACTGGGGCTGAATCCGAAGGTTGAATCCTCTGCTGAGACAAACTACTAGGACGACAGGGACATGATCTCCACTTATGACCGAACTCTCCACACTCATAACAACCACCTAGAGCTGGAGATGAAAACTGACGAGAACCCTTTCCACCATGATAACCACCAAACGAACCATGCATAGAAGAACCCTGATAAGGTATTGACCTGGAAGAACTCTGAACTGGAAGGGCACTAAAAGAGGAACGTCCTTGATAAGAACTGCGAGGACCCTGCACCGAAGATATACCACTGTAAGCTGGGCGAACTGGCTGTGGAGGTCTAAATGGACGACCTCTGCTGTGCTGAAACTGCCCTTTGGAAGGGGCACCACTGAAGCTACCTGATCCCCGAGGCTTTTTGGCCTCCTCCTCACGATCCTGCCTACGAACCGACTCAATGTCCCGAGCAATGTCAACTACCTGCTCAAATGTAGCTCCAGACACTCTCTCTCTAGTTATCAAAATCCGAAGCTGATACGTGAGACCATCTACAAACCTCCTGATACGCTCCCTGTCAATAGGGACAATCTCAGAAGCATGCCTAGCCAACTTAGAAAACCTAATCTCGTACTGAGTAACTGACAAATCTCCCTGGCGCAGCTGCCCAAACTGTCTGTGCTGCTCCTCTCTGTGGGACTAAGGAACATACTTCTCCAAAAAGAGCATGAAGAACTGCTGCCAGGTGAGTGGTGCTGAACCAACCGGCCTACGCCTCTCAAATGCCTCCCACAAAGTGAAAGCAGCACCAGCAAACTGAATGTAGCAAATGAGACCCCGTTGGTCTCCAAAATACCCGCAGTATGTAGTATCCTCTGGCACTTATCTAGAAACCCTTGGGCATCCTCGCCCTCTGTACCGCTGAAAGTCGGAGGCTAAAGTCTGCTGAACCTCTCCAGCCTGCGCTGCTCATCCTCAGGCATAACAGGAACCACATAGTCCCGAACTGGGGCAACCGGCTGGGCTAGGACTACCCCTGGTGCCTGAATACCCTGTACAACCTGCTCAAGTGTCCGGGCAACTGGAGTCTGAACGCCTCCCCCGGCCTGAGCTGCAGTGGCAGTAGTAGACGTAGCGACTGCCTGAGCCAAACTGGCACACACCGTCAATATCTGAGCCAGGGTCTCCTGAAGACCAGGAATAACCATAGGCACTGCCGGTGCCTGAGCCTGTCCCACTGGAGAATCATCGGCGGGAACCTGATCCTGAACGATAAGGGGATCCTATTGTACTGTCCTGTCTGCCGCACGGGCTGGCCGCCTACCTCTACCACAGCCCCGACCCCTTATGGGTCTGGCTGGTGTCACCCTGATAGGTATTATGTGTCCTCGCCATCTGTGAGAGAATGAAACAACGTAAGTTTAGATTTCAAGAATCAATAGATTAGCACGAAAGAGTTCAAGAAAAATAGAGATGTTTCTTAAGAGTTCTGCAGTCTCTCGAAGATAAGTATATACGTCTCCATACCGATCCGCAAGACTCTACTGAACCTGCTCATGATCGTTGAGTTCTATGCAACCTAGAGCTCTGATACCATTTTGTCACGACCTCAAATCCTAACAGACCGTGATGGCGCCTATCGTGGAACTAGGCTAGCCAACCATCACATTACTACGCATTTGTTCGATTATAATAATTCACAATTCGATAATACACAACAATCAGAGCTTAGAATAATATTCTTTAAGTCTTAGCGCCCCAATAGTCGAAACAACTCTAAACAAAATCTCCCAAGACTCGAGTCAACATGGTCACGAGCATCTACGAAATAAAACTAACTCTACTAATGTCTTAAATAAAGTCCAGGAATGAAATGCTAAAACTAAATAAGGAAGGGAAATGGAGAAGTTGTGGACGCTGGACAGCTACCTCGAAATCCCATAAAACTGCTGCTAACGAACAAGACAACTACTGCTCCAAATTGGTACCTGTATATGTGCACAGAGGCACAAGGAGTAATGATGAGTACGCCAACTTAGTAGTAATGAAAATAAATCATAGTCTGAGAAATACGAAACACACAGCACAGATACACTGATTCACAAAAACAGTAAAACACCAAGTCACCATAAAGTATTCATCAAATACATAAGTTCGAAAAGCAATTTCCAAAAATAATTTGAAACAAGTATAATTTCAATATATCTCAGTAAAACTCTCAGAAAAATCAGTTTGAAAAACGAAGTGAATCATAGTTCGAAAACTCAATAAATTCATCATAAATCTGCCCCTCGGGCCATAATTTGTTTTTCATAACAATATCCCATCAGGCAACCTCACAATCACTCAGTATCAACCCATCAGGAAACCTCACAATCACCAAGTATCATCCCATCAGGCATCACTCGTACTCAATAGGTACCTGTGCTCACTTGGGGTCTGTACAGACTCCGGAGGGCCTCCTACAGCCCAAACGCTATAACAAGCCACATCATGACATAAATCACTCACAATATTGGCCCAAAACCTCACTCATATCATAGCATCCTCACAATATTGGCCCGCAACCTCACTCAGTTAGACACTCTCAACATGCCTTTCAGGCCATAAATATACCAGGTTCTCGATCCAAAAATAGTATTTTATTTTCAATAAATAGTATCAAAATACTCTGAGTGTCAAACCCATTATCAAGAAAAATACTGAGTGAAATCCACAACATATCAAATGAGGAAAATAGTAAAAACAGTCCCCAAGGGCTAAACAGATCGGCACTAGGCCCCAAACATGGCTTACAACCCAAATCATATCAAAATATATATCAATACTATTAAGTATAGGCTTAAAATCGGTTTCGCAACTCAATAGTTGCCTAAATAGGGAATATCTTTCCAAAGTTCCAACCTTTGCATTCCAAAACCCGTGAAAGGGTGCAAAGTCCGGGATTTTATACCCTCAGGACAGGATTTAAAGATATTACTTACCTCAAAATAGCCCGGAAACTATTCCGAAATATGCTTGCCTCTCGAATCCACTTTCGAATGCTCCAAATCTACCAAGTTTAGATTTTTATCATCAAATTAGGCTAAAGGAATGAATTCCAATTGAAAAAATATTGATTTTAAGCACAAAATCGGAAATCGGTCAAAACCCGACCCCCGGGCCCGCGTCTCAGAACTTGACAAATTTTATACTAAAATCTTCTTCATCATCTCACGAATCCGTACGTACAAAGAACGCTAAAATCGGAGTTCGTTTGACCCCTCAAATCAATCCCTAAAGGTCTCATAATCTCAAGCCTTAACCCCACCTTTTCTACTGATTTTCATGACTTAAACACTGAGATTATGTTCCTTAATCACCTATAATCGAGTTTTAAGGTCCAAAATACTTATCTATATAAAGAACATTGATTTTTCCTCTTCAAAATCGCCTCAAAAGCTTCTTCTCGTTCAAAAATGGTGTTAAAATAGGTTATGGTCACGGAGGGTTTAATTATATTTTGCCCAGATTTTTAATAAAATACCATGTGCGTTCGTACGCTCCCAGGTGCGTTTACACAGGGTCTTCTCCACTCCCTCACGCGATCGCAGTACTGTGCACGTGGTCGCACAGTGTACCAGCCAACCCTTCCCCCACGCGCCAAGACCCTAGTGCGGTCGCACACACTCTCACACGATCGCACTGCCTCCTCCCTCTCTACTCTACGATCGCACCACTTCACCTGTGATCGCACAGAACAAGTTCCGGGGTCTCACACACAGACCTATGCGATCGCACATGACACCCCGCAATCGCATAGAGGAATTTACACCCTGCAACATACCAGCAAAACAACAAATTTTTCAAGTCCGGAAGTGTCCGTTAACCACCCGAAGTCAATCCCGAGCCCCTCGGGACTCCAACCAAATTTACCAACACATCATAAACCAGAGTTGATCATTCGGACCTTTCAATTCATAGATGTAGATCTCGGACCTATGAATGGGGATATTTTCGAAACTCACACAGAAAAAAGGAAGTGAGTTAGACAAAAAGAAAAGCAACTTGGACAATCCTCTGGTTGATCCACACCATCCTCTATTCTCGTAAGATGGGAGATCAAGAATTCTCACCATTTCTTAGATTCATGGACCCAATTCAATTCAGTGGGATCCTTCATTCACATTTTTTTCCACCAAGAACGTTTTCTAAAACTCTTTGACCCCCGAATTTGGAGTATCCTACTTTCACGCAATTCACAGGGTTCAACAAGCAATCGATATTTCACGATTAAGGGTGTAATACTCTTTGTAGTAGCGGTCCTTATATATCGTTTTAACAATCGAAATATGGTCGAAAGAAAAAATCTCTATTTGATAGGGATTCTTCCTATACCTATGAATTCCATTGGACCCAGAAATGATAAGATCATTCAAACTTAGTTGCACTCTTAAAACACTAAAAATAACATCTAAACACCAAAATCACATCGAATTCAAGCCTAGAACTTTGATATTTCTAAAATCCACCAACGATGCCTAAACTATCCAAAATAACTCCGATTGACCTGAAATTATCCAAAATGACATTAAGAACCTATTTCAACTTCTGGAATTCCATTTTGACCCCGATAGCCTATTTTCCACTGCTGAACGGAATCACCAAAACTAACTTTCGGCAATTGAAGCCTAATTCTACACCGGACATCACAAAAATATTTCGAACACACTCCTAAGTCCCAAATCCCCTAACGGAGCTACCGAACCATAAAATTCACATTCCGAGATCGTTTACCAATAAGTCAACTCTCAGTTGACTTTTTCAACTTTAAGGCTATTTTTAAAGACTAAGCGACTAAACTCTCACTACAACCATTCCGATTTCAAGCCTACCAACTCTAACACATTATTAACAGAATAACCAACCGATGACAAGTCAATAACAATAATTATAATGCAGGTTCTACATAACGACTGATCGAGTCGTTACACTTAAATTCAATAGAAATTATGTTGAAGCTTATTTTACTTCAAAAGGCACTTTTCGTTCTCTCTTTCATAAATTTTTCCAAGACTTGCAAGTATATTTGTTCAAATTTTTTATCATTTGTTAGTTTAATTTAATTTAGTTTATGTTAGAAATTTTTTCGTTGTTTTATATTTTAATTTTTTTATTTTGTTCATAAGCTCTATTTTTTTAATTATTAATGTTAATTTAAATAGTTTGTAACTCTTTTCTTATTGTCTTTTTTGCAAATAATAACTTATTACTTATAAATAATGACAAAATTTTATAATCGATCAAATTTCTTAGAGCAATAAATTTCAAAATTGGACAAGTTTTTACTGTTAGAGTTTAATAGATTAGATGAAGTTAAATTATTTAATTTAAAATAAGCAAAAATTTGTTTAAAATATAGGGCACCGACTTTAAGAGGACTTTAGTATGAGATTACGTTGTGAACAACAAAGACAAAAACTTGCTTTTCATGTCTGATGCCGCTTATATTAGTCATAGATTTCTCCGATTGAATCCGCCTGCATAAAATTTTAGGTCCGTTGCTGCATAGACATCGACACCCTTTAAAAATACACTCATTAATACCGTTAAACTTTATACCGCCGCCTTAACCACCACATCAAGAAGAAAAGGAAAATTGTTTGACGACTACATGGCCAAGAAAAAATAATGGAGTTCTTCCCGTGACCAACTACAATCAGTTGCTTATTTGGCCAAACTTTTAAAATCAATTTATTTTAATTAGTATTTTTTTTAAACGTCGGTGCGAAGCTATTTTTTATTTCTTAAAAATTACTTATGTTTCTATTTAAAAAAATAATATTCTAAAACTTGATCAAACACTTTCAAACTTTTTAAAAAAATACTTTTTTTAAAGAACACAAACCCCTTTGATCTTGGAAAGGTTTGGCCAAAAAAAACTACTAGTGGATTGTAGTGGAGAAGCCGACATTGGTACAAGTAAACTGTTTAATGATTGGCAATATTGTCATTCTCCTCTTACTAATTTAATCCATACAATTTATAAAAGATATTAAAATTACATTTAATTTCTCTAATGTATCAAAAAGATCTTCATTTATCGGTCAACTCTCCTCTCTCCTCTAACAATATACCCAAAAGGGGAAAGAAACTAATAATTACTGGAGTTATTTAATTTTTTCCATCTCCGTCGTGGCTAAGTGATATATAAGTCTTTTACTACTTTCACATGTTCATATGATATATTTCATTCTTCATAAGAATTTTCTTTTACAATTTTGAATAGGTCTAGTACTTTCCTTTTCGTCTTTTCAACGATTTAATTTTTATTCTATTAAGTTAAGCAAATGCCAAAGGTCCACATTAAACATACTAATTGATTTTATTTTAAACCTTGCAATATATTATATGTATTAAACGTCTCAAACTTCATAAACATTCAACCGAGTCTAAGAAATAAAAGAAATACTGCGTGGGACTGAAAGATCAGAAGTTGATATGATGCTAGCTAGTAGAGAAAATTAATTATTTTAACCATAAAGAAGACGAGTTTTGGAGTAACGGTAAAGTTATTTCCGTGTGATATAGGTTACGTGTTCGAGTCGTGAAAAGTTGGAAGCAATCATTAATGTTTGTATTAGGGTTGGTTTTCTACATCACATCCCTTGTCGTGCGATCCTTCCCCAAACTTTACGTAAATAAGGAATGCTTTGTACACTTGACTGACCCAATCATAAATAACAAGATTTCTAATAAGAGTTTAAATTAAATACATAAATACAAATATCATCAGGATTTTCTTTATTTGGTAACTCTATGGGAGGGCACAAGGTTCGGGGGAGAGATTCTCTGGAGATGCCTAGAAGCAAAAGGTGTGTCGATAGCTTACACTAGAGCGATCAAGGACATGTATGATGGAGCTAAGACCCGGGTTAAGACTGTGGGAGGTGATTTGTATATCTCTCAGTTGGTATGGGGCACTTAACCCGTTCTTATTGTCCCTGGTGATGGATGCACTGACACACCATATTCAAGGGGAGGTGCCATAGTTTATGTTATTCGTTGATGATATAGTTTTGATTGATGAGACGCGATGGGGGTGTTAACGAGAGGTTGGAGTATTTGGAGAGAGGCCCTTGAGTCTAAGAGTTTCAAGTTGAAAAGGACTAAGATAGATTACCTGGAGTTCAAGTCCAACACCGAGTCGAGGGAAGTGGGCGTGGACGTGAGGCTTGGATCACTAGCCATCCCCAAGACTTGGGTCGGTTATCCAAGGAGACAGGGAGATCGATGAGGATGTCACATGATATATAGGTGGAGCGGATGAAATGGAGGCTAGCATCTTGAGTCCTATGTGACAAGAAAGTGCCACTGATACTCAAAGGTAAGTTTTATAGAGCGGTGGTTAGACCGGCCATGTTGTATAGGACAGAGTGCTGGCCGATTAAGAACTCTCATATCCAGAAGATGAAAGTAGCAAAAATGAGGATATTGAGGTGAATATGCGAGCACACTAGGATTGATAAGATTAGGAATGAAAATATTCAAGAGAAGATGAGGGTGGCTCCTGTGGATGACAAGAAGCGGGAAGCGAGGCTCAGATGGTTCGGGCACGTGCGGAGGAGAAGCCTTGATGTTCCTGTGAGAAGGTGTGAACGATTGGCTTTGGCGGGTATGAGAAGAGGTAGAGGGAAGCCTAAGAAGTACTGGGAGAGGTGATCAGGCAGGACATAACACAACTGCAGATTTTCGAGGACATGACCCTTGATAGGAAGGTGTGAAGGTCAAGCATTATGGTTGTATGTTAGGAGGTAGTTGAACATTTTTCTTCTTCGTATCGAGGACGAAGCTAGTTCGATAGGGTTGATCTTAAACAACTAGTGGTTAATGTTGTGTTCACACCCTCCTTCCGCTTTTTCATAGCACATAGCCTTATTTACCGGTTATTTACTGAGCCGTCGACGTTGTAGTTGTTTTCTAACGGAGGGCACGAGAGAAGGAAACTGACACGAAATCTCCGTTAAAGCTATGTCTTGGACCATAAAACATTCTTTTCCATTTGACTTAATGCATACTTAATAAAAACGATAATAATAAATTAAAATATCCAAGATATTTAATCCATACATTTGACACTTTCTAATTGCTAAAATTTCTAAATAATTAATGGAATTGGTTTGCCTTCGCAAATTATTATATAGTTAATTACATTAACCAATAACCAATAACCACTAAGTGCAAGATTCAGTAAATGCGTACAATAAAACCATTAAACTATTTAGTGTGAACAGAACAAAGGGAGGAATAAATAAAGTGTAGAACTTTTCAATCACTACAAATTATTGAATCTTAAGCATTTTATATACCTAAAGTCAATTCAAATCTCATATATCATATCATACTTAAAGAAAGAAAAAGGGCTGAGAAAAATAACAACATGATGCAGTTTAATAATTGTAACAAAGTTGACCTAATATTATTTTAGTGTGGGGTTTTATAGATGGTTTGGCCAAGTTTTTCAAAAATAAAAAAAAATATTTTTTATTTTTTTAATTTTTTTTTTTTTTTGCATATTTTTAGATTATTTTGCCAAGTTTTTGAGTAGCAACAAATTTTGAGAAGTTGAAAAATAACTTCCTAGCTAGAAGCACTTTTTGAAACCTTAGATAAAAATAAATTGCCGGTTAAATATTGAAGAAAATGCTTTTCAAATTGATTAAACAAATATAAGTTGTTAATCTCCAAAAGTATTTTTTTTCAAAAAATATCCCGTGACAAAAATACTTTTTAAAATAAGCAGATTTGGATATCTTGGCTAATCAAACTATTAATCTCACTAAAAGTTTTTTTTTTCTGTATCTTTAATTTCCTATTCGGGGGGAATATCTTTTTAATAGTATAGTATATTCTTCTGATCGAGTGGTCAAATTAGCTATAACTAGCCTCCAAAATTAGCTATAATTTACGAATGATATATTTATGGTCTTGATGAGTGGTACCTTACGCTGGACTTATTGTATACTCATCTTTATTTCAATTTCTTTGCTTATGATACATTTAGAGCCCGTTTGGACATAAGAAAAATTTCACTTTTTTAATGAGAAAAATAAGCTTTTTCTGAAATCAGTGTTTGGTCATAAATTTTTAAATTTTCACTTGATGATGGATTTTTCAAAATTTTCACTCATATCACTCACAAAGCTTCAAAAACAAACCAAAATTATATTCATGTCCAAACACAACTTTAATTTTCAAATATCATTTTTCCCCGAAATTTTACGATTCTTATATCCAAACGCGCACTTAATTTGCACTAGTTATGTACTTATCTGCATTTAATTAATTTCTTTGCTTACGATGCCATTTGAATTGGACAAAACTGGTACAATTGACCATGCACTATATCTTCACTTTTTTTCGTTGAAATAATTGGCAGCTTATAGTTGTAATTAGTTATAGAGCTACATTCATTCTTTGAATTGTTATTTACACCCCAAAAAGATGTGTTGCAGTGGATATGATTGCACTTCTCTTAGCCAGAGGTCTCGTGTTCGACTTCTGGGTATGGAAAAATCTTTGGTAGGGAGCGCTTTCCCCCGAATGAGGCCCTACACAGCGCGAATCCTAATATAGTCGGGCTCCAATGCGGGTACCGGACACCGGATGGAAGACCGAAAAAAAAAAAGGAATCGTTATTTACATTTTAGAAATGCAATGTTCTGTTCCAATTGGGTCTTTCTCTTTCTCCCTCCTCTAAATAAAAGGAAAAAGAAAATGAAAAAGTGAAAGTGCTACCAATATAAAATTTCGTCAAAATTTTCAGAATAAAAAAATTTAATAATTTCGCAATAAGTAGATCTAGTCTTTCTCATCTTTTAGATGCCTTTTTTATTTATTTATTTATTTAAGATGTATATTTAGAGCGACTATGAAAACTTTGTCTAAATTAGTGTAATATAATACTACATTATTTTAGCATTTCTTTCCTCAGCTTCTCCACATTGTTCTTCTTCTTTTGGTATATAAATAAATTTGTCTTTGAATTCGTCAGAAATTTCTAATAATTACACGTTTAATCTTTGCGCGCGACTTAGTACTACTTTCATGTACTTGATGTGTACTACCACTTTGAGATGTCACGTCAAGAGCGACTTATAGCTTGTTTGGCCAAGTTTCTCGGAAGTAAAAATTATTTGTTTGTTTGTTTTTGTTGTTTAAAAAGTATTTTTTTAAAAAACTTAAGATGTTTGACCTAAATAAAAAAAATACTTTTGAGCAACAATAAAAACAATTTATTTTTGCTTTTCAAAAGAAGCTACAAAATCTAATTTCTTCCGATAAGCAGAAAATTAAATTATTCAAAGACAAAATATCCTTACTTTAAGTTTATACTTTTCAAACTATTCCTTATTATTTTAACATTTCTATTTTCTTTTTCTCTTTTTACTATACATTTCTTCTCTTTTTTATTCTATCATATTTTATTCTCTTTTTCCAATTTCGCTTTGGAATCTATCTACTATAAATAGATCTCTTCTTTTATATAGTGATTTATAAGAGTAGATTTTTAATTCATATTGAGTGCTATAGTTTGATATATTCAAATCATCACGTAAATGATAAGTTATTCTAGATATTCCAATATTATCGCTTTGAAATAATTATATTTTATATTAATTAAAATCTTTAAATTATATGTTTATTATAATAAATATTTAAATTTATTTATTTCTTTTAAATAATACTAATTGCAAACTAATTTTTTACGGTCCTATTTCGTAATTTGAATTCAAAAGTACCTTTTGGAATGATTGACCAAATACATTTTGGTTGCAAAAACTGCTACTTAATAGATTAGCCAAACAAAAATTGCTATTTTACAAACGTACTTCTTCGGAAAACATTTTTGAACAGTAATATTTCTTTAAAAAAAATAGTCTTTGACAATTTGACCAAACGAACTCTTGGTACCTCATGCTTATATTCTTTTCTTTTTTCTTTTTAGGTACCTATTTTTCACTTGAAATTTTTTTTAATGACTTTTTAAGAGGTGATTATTTTCTTTCTTTCTTTTATTTGAGTTGTTTGTAAAGGGACTGCGCATCCTAGTTGTTAGGTGAAAAAGATTTTGTGCAAGCAATGTCAATTTATTATCGCATTTCAATCTGTATGGAAGCTTGAAATTAGACTAAACAGGTTTTAAAAATCTTCTTCTTATTCAAAATTGATATTTTTTAATCAGTAATATCTATTATATAGAGAGAGATTTTTAAAGTATTTCTTATGTATAATGCAAAAAAAAAAAAAAATCAATAAATATTAAGATGAGAAATGTTTGTGAGTGTTCAATTATAATTTTTTAAAATTTTTATTACATTGAGCATAGGGTAAGGGGAAATAGGGAGGAAACTACAAGGCGAGAAATCAATCGTCTGGTATAAGTTATTCCGGGATTAAAATTAGTATCGGGGTAACTTATACCTTGCAGAGGGTGGATAATTAGTGTCGGGATAACTTATACCTTCTTCTTAGAAATTATGCATTTGTCATTTTTTATACGACACATCAAACAATGGATAACAAACAATACCAAGATAATTAATCTCAGCATAACTTATCCCGGCATTAGCCGTATGCAAACCAAACGACCCCTCGGTTGTTTGCGCTAGAAGCACTGTCATTATAACAACAACATAGCAAATGAATCCCACAAGTGGGATCTGAGGAAGATAAAATGGATAGAGTGTACGCAGACCTTACCCTACCTTGTGCAGATAGAGACGTTATTTCTGATAGACTCTCGGCTTAGATAAACACAAGCACAACATTAAAGAAATGAATAAAGAAGGCCCAATAATGGCCATCAACAAATATGATGTCCCCCGGCTTTAACCGTTCAAAAGATCCACTACATCACCATATTTGATTTTGTTCTTCTAAGAACATTTTCCTCATGAAATTGGTAGAAAGAGAAGCAGAGAGAGAGGGGGAAAGAAGTCTAGAATAAAGTAGGACGAAGCTAACTATTACTTTTTGAGTAACTAACCATTACGTTATATCCTCACGAGTGAATGAAGTCTTTTCTTAACAAGTTAATGAACAAAGGGATGAATGATTTTTTTGCGTTGCAAGCATGAGAAAGTTAAAATCAATTTTTATATTGGACTTAACCTATAAGGATTGAAATTAAGAGTACATCACGATATTTACGTGAAAAACTTCTTGCTCAAGGGATTAAAAACCACGACCTACTAGAGTAGGATTTCCAACTTCACTAAACCGAGCAACTTCATATTACAACTTATTACAATCTAGGAATTAACCTCTTAATCTCTTACCCCGTACAATAACTATGTTGTAAGCCCTTAAGCCCTTTGCAATAACTTTATTACAACGCAAACAAACTTTGACCAACTCTAGTCAAGAAAACTAAAACAACAACGGTTGAATTCTGTGCTACAAAAGCACTTCTCGAAAGTAGTGTAGGATTACGAGTAAAAAAGAAATGACAAAGACTCAACAAACCTAAGGACTTAAAACATCTTCAGTATTGGGATCTAGTCCTTGAGTTTATAGCAGCTTTGTTCTTGAGTGAACCTTGAGAGCAGTGGCGGCTAACACTTGATAGAATGTGATTTTTAGATTTTCAAGTGTTAGGTCAAACCTTGTAACATGTTGTTTTTTTATATGAGAGATCATGTGAGAATAGATAAGTACATTTCATCTTTTAGGTTGGCCTCTAGTAAGCAACGGTTGTGCGCCGCTGCACTGTTGCCAGTTGGTACAATGAGAAAACTTTTACAGTTATAGAGTTGACTGTACGACGACTAAGGAACTGATCACATTTGGTCCCTATCTGGTTCCTTGAGAACGTTTGACCAAGCATCAAAACACAACAAAGTAACATATCATATGAAGGACAAAGGAACTGATCACAACTGGTTCCTATCTTATTCCTCGATACTGTTTGGCAAACCATCAAAACACAAAATAGTATAACTTATCATATAAGCACGAGGAAGTGAATTGAAGATCTACGTAGCTATTCTAGTCTTACTGAATAACATTCCTCATAATTATTAAAGTAGGAGACAGATAGGGTTTCTGGCTAACTAGCACTCTGTTGTATCTTCCAGATCAAGGTGTTGTAGAATGTGTGGCCAGTCAGTATTGAAATGCCAGATTTACTAGTACAAACTGGACCCTGCTTGTTGCTTCTGTTTGTTATATATCCATATGTTTATTGAACTATAAGCTTTTAGCACAAAGAAATCTATAGCACACCTAAAAAGAAATCTATAGCACAAAGTCGAGCCCATAAAACAGACAAGTTATATTACCAAACGAAAGCCAAATTTTGATATGAGGCCTACTCTCACAAGATTGACAAAAGAAAAACGAAGAGGGAAATAAAGGCGCTCAAGACATTTAAACATAAGATCAAAATATTATCAAATCAATAACACAGACTTCATGCAGAGGTTGAGGAATATCACACCGACGAAAGGTCATCAGATGCAAAACAAACATACAAACACAGATACAGAAGTCGTCATTAGAAACTCAGGATATAGTTCAAAACAATTAAAAACAGAGCCAGTTCCATGACCATCTCCTTCACTTGTACGATTTGGCGTTATTCCTTTCCTATCTCTTTTTCTGCCTTTATTTTTTCCTGTCTTGTTTTTTGCTATTATGCTAGAGGGAGGTATCATAATAGAATCAAAATTACGGCCATATTAGAGTCAGCCTGAATAAAAGAATCCGATCAGCTTCCTCCTGGTTTATTGGACTATAGATCTCATCTATTGGTGCATGTTGTTGTAGGAGCTTCACCATAATTGTGTAGCACTATAGATGTGGATGATAGTTTTTCTATTCTCCTTCCAGTTTCCTGTCATAATTAGAAATTCTAGGGATTTTCACACGGTCACGTGCTTGCTGAAAGCAACCCAGAGAACTTAATTTCATGAAATCCAGTCTCCAAGAGAAAGTGTCTAATATGTAAATGTTAGAAATGTACTATATTTATGGCAATGCAATACTTTAGCCTGCCTATCAGGTGAGCCTTGGACATAAGTGTTGCTCCCTTGAGAATAAAAATCGCCGATGCATTCCAATATCAGCCTTGCAGTATTAGGCGAGAGTTTCAATGCCTTTGGAACTCTTCGTTTCAGTGTTCTTATATTTGAGAGATGCCTTATCATGTACTTCTGCAGACCGTTACTGTTCATTGTTTGGCACAGGATTTCCACCTCTGAATGAGGAGGAAATTTCAGCTCTAAATGAAACGATATTAGCCCTGAATGAGCAGGGGATTCCTCTTCCTCTTCCTCTTCAGAGGGGTCAGATGGTTCTGGCTCTGGGAATGGCAGTGCCGTCGGAGTGGTAGTAGTGGACTGTTCATTGTTTCGCGGCAGTAGTAGTAGCAGAGAGGAGTCAACTGATGTTCGCATGCTATCAATGTGCCATTGTAGCTCGCTGAAGCATTGCTGGAACCCGGAGAGCGCGTTAGAGAACTTGCGGAGATTTGCAATAGGAATCGAATGTGTAAAATATGTTGGAGATTGTTGCAACTCCGACTGTTTCTGTTCTGCTTTGACTGATTGCATGGCCAATGGTGGCGTAGCACTGCCCGCGGCGACGGAATCCGCCCTAGTATTCATCGGAGCAATAAGTGGAGAATGAGAAAATTTGATAATTGAGAAAAAGCATCAGAACACCTACCGGAGGAAAAGTAAAAATTTCCAAGAATAATACAATGCATACAAAGTACGAACATTTTACTAATTCAAAAATATAATCATTACCCCTCCTAATAACAGCAGATGTAATATAAGTGGGGATATACATTTCATTGTCAACTTCTAGCTTGCTCTATCATTTTTTTTAAAACAATTATGCGGACAGATGAGTGCCTCAGCTGAATTTTGAATTTGAAGCTCATGATTTTCAAATCACAAAGCTTTAATGGTACTGTTTAAAACAAAGCATAAGTACAACCAAAGAAAAAAATAAGCATAAATAGAGTTTAAGAAAGTGTACCTTTTCTGTAGACCTGCTCTTGTCTGATATTGGCAAAAAAAAAAAAATAGTAATATTGTTTAGGTTTCTGATATCCTTAGTCTTATTTTCTACACAATCTGGTAACACTTCTTACTAACGTGCAACAATGAGAACCTGTAAAATGACTAGAACACTTTAAGCCTGATTATTAAGTATTGTTTTGTCAAAAAGCATGGGTATCAAAACCAGATTGGCGTTTAACTGTTTTTTTAAAAGCAATTGGAACATAATCCGTTTCTTGTTTGAATATCTTTGGACCTTAGTCAGGGGAGCTTAATCATTCTTTTACTTAACTAGATCGGCATTTCATCAACTTTTGGGTGCCTTGAATAGACATGTGCAAATATACACTAGAAGGAAAAGGTATACACTTTGATATGGCACAGACACTCACTTCATATATAAGAGGTGTTCATACACAATAGTGCATTCAGCATCTTTTCAGCCTGCATAAGTTTAAGCAATCAAAGCATTATAAGAATGCAACATACATGGGGTTTAATGGAAACAAATATCTAGAGTGAAGCACAACCAGCCATGCACCAAAAATTGAAGATAAAACTGGGAGATCTTTCTGAAAACTCTAGTGAGAGAAAAAAAAAAAATACACACACAAATTTCTCAATTGAAGCTACTTGAACAAAAGCTTAGAGTTGCAACATTCTTATTCATCTGCTTTCCTTCCTTGACTTCTACATATAATAAAGTATCTATATAACAACCTGGCAACTTAATGCTGCTGAGATTGAAGTTACAAGAGATTGTGAAGGTCACAATCAAACCCCCAAAGGGTCAAGAGAGACTACCCCCAAACCTATTCTACTTGTTTACATTTCTTCTAGCAAATCTAATAAAGAGTCCACATCCTCCCTATAGCTCTCTTTACACCAGAAATGAAATAACAAAAAACTATTAAGCTTAATTTTCTGGAAAGGGCTAGGTCTATTTTCAAAAACTCTGGCATTCCTTTCTTTCCATATGGTCCACCAGATACAAGCAGGAACAATTTTCCACCATTTCTTATGTTTAATATTTGCCCCTCCATTGTTCCAACTGGTGAGCAGAGCTGCAGTATGAACGGGCATTGTCCAAGATATACCAGCCAAATTGAGGTAGAAGTTCCATAGTTGAGCAGTGACCGGACAGTGAATAAAGAGGTAGGAAACTGATTCCCCCTCTATGTCACAGAGACTGCACCTAGCTTGTAGCTGTATTCCCCTCCAAAGGAGGTTATCCTGAGTTAGGACAGCTTCCCTTGCTACTAACCATGTGAAGCATTGAACTTTTGTGGGCACCCCGATCCTCCAAATCTGTTTCCATGGCCAACCTTGCGCAGGATTAGGAGAATTGTTTATGAGATGATAAGCAGATTTCACTGAAAAGGAACCTGAGTTGTGACCCTTCCAGATTAAAGCATCTTCCTCTTCTGTTAGACCTTGGAAAGTTTCTAAGGTCTCCCAGAAATCTGCCACACTCTGCATCTCCCAGTCATTAAGACTTCTTCTGAAGACAATGTTCCAGCCATGTATGGATTTTGCATCTGCTACTGAAATTCTTTTATTCTCAGCAATGTTATACAAATCTGGAAAATTGTCTTTCATAGGGGTGTGCCCAAACCATGTGTCACACCAGAACTGAACTCTTCTACCATAGCCAACCTTGAAACTGGAATAGTCAGCAATGAATCCCCAATGTCCCCTGATTGTTTTCCAGACCCCCACTCCATGAGGTGATGACACTGATTTGGTGCACCAATGTCCTTCATGGCCATACTTCTCTTGAATTACCTTTCTCCATAAAGCTGTTTCCTCCAAGTTATACCTCCATAACCATTTTGCCAGGAGACTAATATTCTGAGCCTTTAGATTTCTGACACCTAGGCCCCCTGACTGCCTAGAGCACAAAAGGGTATCCCATTTGACTAAGTGGATAGTCCTTTTCTCACTGTTTCCTTGCCAAATGAAATTCCTTCTCATGGAGTCAATCTTTTTCCTCACCTTAGAAGGAATTGGGAATAAGGACATCACATAGGAGGGCAGTGCATCTAAGACACTATTAACCAAAATCACTCTGCCACCAAGTGACAGATATTGACTCTTCCATCTTGCCAATCTTTTTTCACTCCTTTCAATCACCCCTTGCCATATATCTTGCGACTTGTTTTTGTGTCCCAAAGGAAGACCTAGGTATTTGGTAGGGAGGTTTTCTAGTCCACATTCCAGGATATTAGCCAGGTCCTGAATGCTGAGATGGAAGTTACCTTGCTCGGCAATTATGAATTTTATCATTTTATACGGCGTATCTCAGATATAACATCTTACAAAAATAGAGGTTACAAGACCATATCCAATTCCCAAAATTTTGAAGGCACAGATTGACATATTGCAGAAGTATGTATACATACATACATACATACATACATACATACATACAAGAGCATAATTCACCCATCATCTGAAAGTATTTAATAGAAGCAAAAGAACAGTCCTTCAATTGTGAGACCCCTACACAGGCCGACGCCCCTACTCATCTCGATAACTCCACAAACCTCGGACTCTCTCTCCCTCTCTTTGTGCTATGAAGGAGAAAAAGGAGTGGAAAATTCTCAGATATCCCAGCAGCTTGCAGTGTCAAAATTAATAGCCCGTTTGGACATTAAAAAAATTTCATTTTTTGTCAAAATCAGTGTTTGACCATAAAATTTTCAATTTTCACTTGAAGATGAATTTTGGAAATTTTCAAGAGAAAAACTCCAAAAAATAGTTTTCCAAAATGTTCGCTCAGATCACTCACAAAACTTCAAAAACAACCCAAAATTATATTCATGTTCAAACACAACTCCAATTTTTAAATATCATTTTCACTTGAAACTTTTTTTTACTTTTTCTTGGAATTTTACAATTCTTATGTCCAAACGCCCACTAAATGTCCACATTGTCCACGATAAAATGGTGTATGTGTTGGTTAATTTTACATCTGAATTCTGACCTACGCGGAAGAGCAAGAGGATGCATGTGAAAAGGTGTTTTTTTTTTTTGACTGTATACATAGATGTCATGCATGCATGTACACAAAGAACCTGAAATTCACATAACAAGCAAATCCAGAAAAGAAAAGAAAAAATGTATCAAACCCGAAGGATTAAACAACACAAATGAACTGTGGGATGGCAAACTTGAGCCGAGGGCAAAGAAGTGCATATTTCTAAAGTATACAATTGGAGCGAAAGGTTACAGGTTGTGGTGCACAAAACAGAGGACTTCAGGTTAATTATCAATAGGGATGTGAAATTCAATGAATCTTACTGGACAATCAGAGGGAGAAAGCAATAGCAGAAACAAATCATGGCGTCAGTGACCTCATAGAGCTAGAAATTGAATTTCCACTAACTCAACCAAGTAGTTCAGAAGTAGAGGAAGTGGAGGTGCAAAATATTGATCAAGATGGTAATGTTAATGCACATATGCAACATCAACTATATAGCATTGCAACAGACAGAGAGAAGAGGGTGATCAACCGGCCGCACAAGTTTGTAAATGTACTTGGTGAAAATCTTCTCGGATATACAAATTCTGTGGGATTTGCTTTGTCCATTGCAGAGACCGTTGACGTGCTTGGGCATAATAGCTATTCAGAAGCTATTTTGAGTGCAGAAGAAGCATCATATCAATGTATTGGTGCTATAGGTGAAGAAATTTAGTCTCTTAACAAGTTTAGGCATTGCCTAGACTTGAGTGATGTGTGCAGTAATGGGTAGCGCCCTTGCGAGGGCTGAGGGCAAGTCAGAGAGACGTTGTTCCTATTGATGAAGAGAAGTCACGTCAAGGGGAGGATTTATTATTTACGGCTTGAATTATTTTCTTGTATTGTAAGAAAATCCATAATTCCTATCGGTTTGGAAAACTCATTATTCTAGTAGAACTAGTATACTTACCCGCGCGATGCGCGGAGAATATTAAATAAAAGTGCTTTCACAAAATTCCTGTCTTACCAATATTGTTATTTTTACTGCTTTATTGTTGGAGTTTCTTGCCGCCTTAATTGTACTATAATGCATTATAAGCTACTTTACTTTGCATATCGCAAGCAATGAACTTTACATTTGTATAAAATTATTTTAACCTTTGAATGCAAAAATATTTTTGAGAAGCTCCACGCATTCTTCATATTGGAAAGGAACTCCTGCAAGAATAGTCATGCTAATTGCACTTCAACTATGCAATTTTGAGTACAAAGGAAGGACAGATTTAGAAAAATGAGGGGAAATAAATGATTTTAACGGATAACTATCTCAAACTAGTCAATCGAAATAACATAGAGGGATATTACTAATACTTAGTTTATCATATAAAGTTAGTTGTTGCATATAAACACCGGTGCATAATATTTATTTATCTCAGATGAACCTGCATATCACTCAATAGAAAATCCATCAAAAGCATATGACAACAACAAACACTTACCAATTCTCACAACAATTTAAAAGATCTATTTTTCTCCCTAAGACATAATTTTATATATTAAAAACTCAGTAACAACAATGTATTTCAGAATCTTTAGTACATCTCCAATTTTTGCAAAGCAACTATAAAGATATTGTTCATCCATCTAAAACTGCAGATCTCCAATTTAAAGCATCCGGATATTATCGGCACTGGTTGACTGAGCCGATGCCATGTAACCTCCAACACAAACCTTGTTATACACTTAATAATGTATGTACCTTTTAGCATGACGATAACCATTTGTTGAGGATTTATTCCCTCAAGATTGTGTTGCTCAATCTTACGTCCAAATTAAAAGCTTCAAAATTTGCCTCTAACCCAACAATGAGAAGGACGTCTTTAATTTTTATGTTTCTGCGTCTCCGTCGATAAACAGAGAAAATAACTCGATGTAAATGGGACAGACAAAAATTGTTAAAACAAGAGCAGTTTTAAACAAAAGAATCTTGAAAGTAAAAAGTCATATATGATAAATAAATTTAAAAAAATAGTTATTAAGCCTCACAAAGTTACTTGTAGTATCTTGAAAAGTTATTCACAATACATAATAACTGGACTTGTATATAAGTAATGAAAGACGTAAATTTGAGGCTTAAGTTTGTCAACATTATCATCACCTTACTTTTCTTAGCAAGCCATTTAAGAATATAAGAAAATGTATTAAGACCAAATATTTGTTGTTGTCTCTACACAAACTCTTTTTCAGAATTGTTTTCTAATTACAACAACAACAAATCAGCCTATGAAAAAAGGATCTCCAGAGAGCTGATGATAGAAGAAATTATGGAAAGGAAGAATGTAAGTGAAAAATTGATCTCGCACGTCTAAAATATAAGGTAAGTGATATGCTTGTAGAAATATAATGAATAAACTTCCATAATGTTCATAGTACACATGCGAAAAGCAGCTCAAAAATGGAAGAATCTAATAATAGTGAATATTAATCTGGTTGCAAAACGTAAAAAGCTAATGCAGTTCTATCACGAGGTGCATCTTCCTCAAATACGACTTTGTGCATCTGAATGTCCTTGAGACGGTGTAAATATCTAGTTAAAAAAGCCCCACGTTTTGGACAAAATTTTAATAAATTAATAAAATAGAGGCTAGAACATATGCGAAGATAAATCTTTAAAGACATGCATCCTCAAGTACAACTTTGTGTATTTGAATGTCCTTGAGACGGTGTAAATATCTAGTTAAAAATAGCCCCACGTTTTGGACAAAATTTTAATAAATTAATAAAATAGAGGCCCGAACATATGCGAAGATAAATCTTTAAAGACATGCATCCTCAAGTACAACTTTGTTTATCTGATGTCCCTGCGGAGAAGTTATTTTTGGAGGAGAAACTATGCGTTTTTGGGATCTGCGTGCTCCATGGTTAGAGCCTCTAAGGGGTCCAAATGGGTTAGACTTGAGTAGGTTGAAAAAAGACATACAAACCTTGGCAGGAACGGCGTTCCGCAGAAAAAAGAAGCACCACATTTTGGATAAAACTTCAATAAATAACGAAAGATATGCCAGACTATATGCGAAGATAATCTTTAAATACCCAGAGGAGAATGTTGTAACATTATAAAAGGCTTAATTTCTAGTTACTTTTCCTTTGCATTGTGTTACACTGCCAGAAGGGGTCAACTCTGTAGCATGCACAAATGATGCAGACCTGAAATAAATGTGGGAAATAATCTATTGAAAAATATTATGTTTCCATGATTTGGAGAGAATGACTAACACGTTTATTTTTTATTCACTTGTTCTATTGTCTTATTACATCCTAGATGATTTGTTAACATATATAAGAAATGCTGGTTCAAATGATACCTATTACCAAAGTAGAATATTATCAAGACATGAAATGCTGGTTCAAGGTTATAATACAATTAGCAGCAAGGACCGAAATCAACCATAAGTCTCTCTTATGGATTTTGGTTCTCTTGTCTTTCAGTCCTAAAAGGATGGAGT
Source organism: Nicotiana paniculata (assembly GCA_005239505.1). Classification (NCBI taxonomy): domain Eukaryota; kingdom Viridiplantae; phylum Streptophyta; class Magnoliopsida; order Solanales; family Solanaceae; genus Nicotiana; species Nicotiana paniculata. The sequence continues at coordinate 27,462 of MDKI01144409.1, read as the reverse complement.
TGTACAGTTACATCTTTTAGATTTGCTTTTATGATGGTCAGAAAGAGAAATAATAAAATGATTGTTCATGATCATGTTGGTGGTCCAACAAATAAAAAGGTTGGGTCAAAAATTGGATTTGTTACTTTCTTTTATCCTTAATTGCCTTCAATGATATTGGTCATCTTGAAGAAAATGGTTATAATTAATAAATTGATGCTAATTATTCCTTTTTATCAATTGACATTCTGGAAAATCTCAATGCGGAAAAGTGAAGCTCCTAAAATACTACAAGCTAGAAATTAATAATGGTAGCGAGCAATCCAAAAATATATCACTCATTGCATGTACATTGGAAAAGGCAAATTTTCATCAGATCATTCTAGACTCGGCTTTTTCATATTCTGTATGTTGCTCTAGTTCTAAAGACTAAGACTTGATGTTTAATCTTACCCAAAAAGAAAAAAGAAAAGAAAAAAACTTAATGTTTAATCCAAGTTTAGTTCCACTTGACGTGCTTGGGCATAATAGCTATTCAAAAGCTATTTTGAGTGCAGAAGAAGTAGATCAATGTATCGGTGCTATAGGTGAAGAGATTTAGTCTCTTAACAAGTTTAGGCATTGCCTAGACTTGAGTGATGTGTGCAGTAATGGGTAGCGCCCTTGCGAGGGCTGAGGGCAAGTCAGAGAGACGTTGTTCCTATTGATGAAGACAAGTCAAGCCAAGGGTAAGATTTATTATTTACGACTTGAATTATTTTCTTGTATTGTAAGAAAATCCATAATCCCTATCGTTTGGAAAACCCATTATTCTAGTAGAATTGAAAAGGGAAAATTTCACATTAGAACAACTGGGATTCATGCTTTTCAATTTTATAGTCCATATTTCAATTTACAATCAACTAGCCCAAAAATAATAGGCTAAAACTCAACATTCAACTCCAATAGGTTCTCAAAATTACTATTTAATTTTTAAAAAGGATTCCTCAAGCATTTAAGTTAATATTCGAATCTGTAATTGTGATTCAAATATTAGTTCAACAAACAAAATCCATTTGGGTGGTGAAAATTAGATTTTTAACAAGCTTAAACATGTGGGTTTAAATTCCGAATTTGATTTTGAGAGAAATTTGGAGTGGGTGTTATTTAGACTTGTTAGAAATAGTATAAGGAGGTTGTATATAAAATTTGAAGTCATTTCACGGAGATTTGGACTGGTTTGGAACAAGAATGCAACTGAAAATCGTGGAAGAAGTTCGTCTACAGACGCTTGTATAAATGTATATAAAAGTGTATAATAGTGTATAAGATTTGTTTATACACTCATATACACTATTATACAAGATTATACATACTTATACAAAAAACTGACTTCGTCTTCTTCCTTGCGTCTTCTCTGAAATTTAATTCAAATCTTGCTCAAATCTACTCCAAATAACTTCAAATTTAAACTTAATCACTTCAAATTTTGAACTTCTTTTGATATTTTCAATCAATTGGAACAACACCGAATCCAAAAAACTAAAAAAATAAAAAAAAAAATAAAAAACATTTTCGAAAGCAAAGTTTTGAATGGTCTTCAATGGTAGACTTCTACTCTTCAATTTTCTTACATTACAACCAGGTGACACAAGAGGAGAAGAAGAAAATATATAGCCCCTTGAAGCATATGTCGAGGATGTGAGAAGAAGAGAGCGAAAGCAATGTTGTAACAACATAAATTTAATTTCATAGTTTTTAGAAGCAATGGTTGTAAGAAAACACATTTTGAATTTGCTAATGCTTTCAAATATGTACAATATGGGATAAGATGGGTAAACCTTAAAAACATGGGCCATTTTTTGTTATGGTGTGAAGTCATGTGTATTTTCTTGTAATTCTTTCAATTGAAAAAGGAAAGCTTATTGTCCTTGTCAGATTGAGAAAACCATTTGGGCTTGGCCCAAAGCAGACAAAAGCACACCATGTTACGAGTATATGCGGGTTGGTTGAGCCTAACATCTGGTACAGAGCCCGTTCGGCGAGACGAGCATGGCGAAGGCGGAGTGATGGTGAGGGGTTCAATTTGCTTTACTGTTACGAGCTTGGGACGCGCACACAAGAAGAAGCTAGTTCCGGGCTTCGATTGCCATAATACTCTAACGATGTGGGTGGTACACAGTGAATCTCATGGGAGACCCGTGGGTCGTGATGGGCCACGTGGAACCTAGTTCGAGGAAGAGATTGTTGGGGTGCAAACAAAGTCCCACATTGGTAGCTGAAAAGATTAGGGGCCTACATATAAGGTGTAGGGATCTCTTAATGGTGTAAGGGCTTTTGGAAAAAATCGGGCGAACTTGGCCCAAAGCGGATAACATCATACCATTAGTATCTTAGGATTGGTTGAGCCCAACAACTGGTATTAGAGCCCAAATTCGGAGGGGCTAATATGGCGATGGCGGAGTGATGGTGTGGGGCTCGGTTTGCTTACCCTTACAAGCTTGGAGATGCACACACAAGAGGAAGCTAGTTGCGGGCTTCGCTTGTCATAATAGTCTAACATTGTGAGTGGCACACAGTGAGTCTCGAAAATTGGTCCGTAGATTGAGGCAATAGGCCAAGTGGAACTAAACTTGAGGGGAAGATTGTTGGGTGTGCGAACAAAATCTCACATTGGTAGCTGGAAAAATTGGGAGCCTACATAGTTGTTGGGCTAAATCAGCCCATAGATACTACATGGTGTCTATACTCTTGCATGGTGTGATATTTTCCGCTTTGCGCTTAGCCAAAGGGGACAATATCACACTATGTAACAGTATCTATGGGCTGGTTTAGCCCAACATCAACAAAATTGAATACCAGAGAAAAGATATATAGCAAAATGAAAAGGAACAAACAACGAAAATACCAGACATACCGGAAACGAAAGGTGAAGAGGTCAGTGAAACTGGTGAAAGAGATAGATAGGTAGGCCGTAGGAGCGAAATGAAGATAAAACAGGGGGGGAAAGCACATCACTGACCTAAATGGCAGTCTTGCCCTTGTTCGACCAACTTGGCTCTTCAATAGAAAAGTTTGGTATCTCGGGTAACTTGAGAAGCTGCAGGAATTTACATCAAATAACAACTGATCAAACTCTGGACAATTGTTGGCTTTTTGCCATATCAAATCTGGTGAGAATCTCAAATATAGTCCCATGAATCACTATATAAACCAAGAATATAGAATTTCAGTGAGGGCCAGATCATGAAGTCATAGATAATGATCAGGAAACACAATGAGAAGTTATACGAGAGTTGTCGAAGAAAAGATTTATGATAGTTTTGATACTCTATGTTATTACAAACCTGAAAACAGACGGAGGGAGATAAAGCAAGAGATCAAGGCCTTGCACATCGGCACACACTGCCATTACCAAAAAAAAGGTAGGGGAGAAACAAGCAGTCATGATTTATCATATTACATTCATTACATCACCGAAAAAAGGACTTTTGAAATGCCACGGATTTGCCGCAACAAAAATCAATGGTGGCGTTGTCTGATCTGTATATTCAACACACAACTATAAGGAGTAGAGGCAGGTGTAAGATGAAATATATTGATTATTACCATAGAAAGGAGACCGAGTTCTCTAGTAATTTTTCCAACAAACGTAAACTGCTAACCAACAGAAAGCGACTTTTAGTACCTGAAACACCAAATAAACAACAAACGTTACAGGAAAATTATAGCACCGCATGAAGTAAGATATAACTGTAAAATACACACACATGAAGACTACGTATTTATTGGTACTTACCAAAGGAAGGAACCGGAGGTCTCTCATTCTAATTCGCGCCAACCAACCATCAATGGTGACCAATGAATATACAATAAATAGTAACGGAAACTACTTCACAGCACGGAATGAGGAATATATTATACAAAGACGTGACATGCCAAATTTATTCAATTGATTAATAAATTTAATATACTTGTTATCTTGGTAAACAGTAAAGAGATAGAGACAATCAAATAAATACACTGGTGTTTGAATGACGGTTCCATCAATCATACCAATAACAGAATAAGTAAGCAAGGGATTTTCAAAATCACACCATCACCCTCAATTTCTTTCCCTATTAGCAACCTGAATCATCCAGATGAAAATGATTTATACACACCGGTGTACAACCAATCCAGCAGAAACCTCCGCCTCTCAAAAGAAGAGAACAAAAAGAACATCAGTAGCACTTCCCCTTACCCCCTCCCCTGATTTAATAAAATAATTAAATATCAATATGCCAAATACACGCTGCTGCCTTATCCTCAACTGAAAAATAATAAATGTCAAATGTCTAAAAAGCTAAACCTACTATTCTTGATCTTAGCAACCCAGACAATACATTAACCAGATAAGAAAAAAAACAGGTCCATCAAATATGCTAAACTCATGCAAGAAGCACCGAATATTGAAATTAAATATATTACTAAACAAGATACTAGATTATCAAAAAAAATAATTACCAACAAGATAGTACTATATAAGTAACAAATAACATTCTAACAAGCAAGAAGCTTTCTAGTCAAACCATTTAAGTAACTACCCTCCAAATCATAAGATTCATTATCAAGAGTCCAGCCATTGAGTAAACCAGGAAATATCACAGAGCACAATCACTTCCATTAAAAATCCAAAAGTGCATCAATTTAATATATTTGGCATCTCTTCTCTACACAATCCAAAACAATTAACCAACAGGAATAGATTTCTACACATTATTTTTACTAGTGGGAATGTGTACAATCAGAAAGGGTGGGCTTGATGGTCAAGGGTACAATTTATGGACAATCCTGAGGTCAACGATTGCTTTTTCAACACTTCAGGCCAAGGTTTTGCCAATCAATCCCCCCTGTAACTAACAAACAACTACACTTCAACCCCAGACAAGTTGAGGTCGGCTATGTAAATTCTCAATGTCCATGTCGATAAATTTTAGCCAGTCTTATCTTGTAATGTGAGGATTCACTATATTGACTAGTTTGCTGGTTGTCTAATTAGGACCGGTCAATGTGAGCAAGCTCACACAGGTGGAGTTCCCCTCTGTAACCACCGGGAAACAAAAAGGTGCTTTTATGACTAAGAAAGACTTTGACTTCAGGAGCAATAAAAATGTTATATGCATTGCAACAGCTGGACTGCATAGAAAAAAACTGACAGATGTTAATGAAGTCAAACTCTACCTGCAGTACGAAATACAAAACCAAAAACAAATCGTAAATGACATTTCCAGATACACACCAGCCCAAAACTAAGAAGCAAAGTTAGAATAACAACAATTGAATATAACAGACTCAACCACCTTTAGCCGTTCTACATCACCTTCAGCCGTTCTACATCACAGCAATAGAATATAACACACGCAACCACCTAGTTAAGCAACGAAACACAGATAAAAAATTTAATTCCCAAATCCCAAATCAAAAGGATTGGCCCATACGTTGAAGGTCAACTACAAAAAAAAGTATCTTCTAGACAATAAATATGAGAATCATGCTTGGATCCTCAGGCTGAATAGTTCAATGGCCAAAAAGATCAGACATTTCGCAGCAAGCAATAAATTACAACCTTGTGCATACAATCCATACAAGAAAATCAAAAGTTCAAAACATTGAAAACTAAATACAAGAAAAGTATATCATTTTATATCACCAAAGGAGCAGCTAAAAAGATGCAGGTCCAACATTTACCCGTATGAATGGAGAGACAAACAGGATATACAAGTGTGCATGCCCACAGACTGTCAACAATTGAACAGATCAGAAAAACAACAAACGACAACTACGACTCAGTCCCAACAAAGTGGGGTTGGCTATATGAATCCTCACTAACCATGTTTCTCCATTTAATTTCATCTCGGGCAAAAAAACAAGAACTTGGAAAAAGAGGAAGATGCATGTTTGAGGAATCGAACCCATGACCTAGGATTTTCAAAGGAACCAGTGTGACCAGCTTTACTGGATGAGGGAAAGTAAAAGCAAAGAAGTGTTAAAAGATCATGTTTGGTGGAAGCGAGGGAAATGAAATGCAGGAGAAAGTAAAGGGAAGTTAATCAGTTATTTATTGCTTTTGCGTGGTTTTTATATTGTAAGTTTTAAATCTTTCCACACATATGACATTTTTCCAGGTTGAATTGAGACGTCATTATGCCACGCTTTGAACACTGGCCAGAGGTTTTTAGTAGCTCATGAAATATAATTTTTTTTTAAAAAGGAGACTATGTGCAGAAAATCACTTCTAAACTGGCTATACTACCAGGAGGGAAACTAAAGTAATGCCTGCCCAACACAAAACTATCTCTTCCAGTACAAGTAGGATGAAGGATGAGCAACTGCAGCAGATGGAACATGATCAACTGCTCGTGAGCCACTGCTCCGGTGTAGTTCAGTTGCTGGAACAGTATCAGAAAACTGATATGGTGCAGGTATGGTGTTTGGCAACCCTATAGAGCCTTCCAAGTATGGTGGAGATCTGGAAGCGTCACCAGCTAAGGTGTTTGGCAACCCTGCAGAGCCTCCCAAGTATGGTGGTGGCCTATTGGCATCACCAGATATGGTGTTTGGAAACGCCTTAGACCTTTCCGTGTATGGTGTAGGCCTATAAGCATCACCGGGTATGGTGCTTGGCAATCCCGTAGAGCTTGAGCCTTCCAAGTAGGACGATGGCCTATAAGCATAGCTGTGGGACGCCAGTTTGTCATACACGGCTGCATCACCATGCGATCCATATAACTGACCAATATGACCTCCTATTTGCCTGGGTGTATGATCAACACCTAAACCTCCTTGCACTGATTTACCTGCACCAGCTCCATCCGTGGCCACAACACCTCCCACAGGTCCTGCCAGTGAGCCAACAACATTTTCGTGTATCGAGCCTGCAACAGTTCCATGCAATACCGATGGGGATAGAGAATAACCATAAATGTGGCCAGCAGTTCCACCACCTCCTAATAAGGTGTTATTGCTATCATCAACATGATTAACAACTCTATGTTGTTGTGGTGGCCATGGATTTGGATTTGAAAAATGTGGGTGTCTCATTTCTTTGTTGCTGAAACTACCAGAAGACGAAGACTCAATCTCATCATTTTTTCTCTTTTGTGCCATCTTCTGATCACCTATAAGCATAGTCAATTTAGCAAGTTCTTTCTCACCTATATGCTTATTCAATTCAGCAATTTCTTTCTCCAAGTTCATTATTCTCGTATCGATTTGCCACCCAGGAAGGAGTTTCGAAGGATCAATCCTGTGACGTCCTAAACATTCACTGACAGATTTCAGATGAGACAAGTGCTTCTTTTTATCTGAACGCACAGTAATACCTTGTTCAAGACCCTTAGCGTTGTTCAATAATGACACTTCAGAGTTATGTAAAAATGATGTCAAGTGTCTACGAGGGTTAAATCTCCCCTCCATTCCAAAAGTATAGGCAATGTCAACGGCCTCAACTACTATATTTTGCTTCAACATCCATTCAATTATTTCTGGTATCTTTTCCATGAGAACACTTGATCTCCTGAGGGCACCAGCAATCACCCAGGCATCACTAATCGTAACCAAATATCTGATGTCCAGATTTGTAAATGCTTGTGGAATCCCGAAACACCCAATGAGCAACAACAAACCTCGGGCATCCATTTCGTGAGCCTTTATCACACCTCCTTGGCAAATCATTCTCTCCCGCCATGCTAAAGCTGCCTGCTCCGCGTCTTCCTTGGCCCCTTTGTCATTCTCAACAGCAGCCAACAACAAGCACTCCAAAGCCAATACAGAAGCTAATGATCTTGAGCTATTAACATACCTCCCGCTTCCCCCCTTGTTAACACATTCCAATACAAGCCTAGCAGGATTGGGCGAGAGTTTCAATGCCTTAGGGACTTGTTCACGCAGTCCATTTATATCTGAGAGATGCGTTATCATGTATTCCTTCAGACCAATGTTGTTCATCGTTTCGCACAGGATTTCCAGCTCTGAACGACAAGGGGATTTCGCTTCCTCCTCCTCTTCATCTTCATCTTCATCTTCCACCTCAGAAGGGTCAGATTCACAAGATGGTTCTGGTTCTCGTTCTGGTTGTGGGGCTGTGAGTGCCGCTGCTGACGGAGTGTTATTAGTTGACTGTTCATTGTTTCGCAGTAGTAGCATAGAGGAGCCGATAGAGGTCCGGACGGAATCAATGTGCTGTTCTAGCTCAGTCAAGCATCGCTGGAACGCAGAGAGGCCGCCGGAGAGTTTGCGGAGATTGACAAATATGGATTCCTGGGAATGTATCTCGGGAGGTTCTGACCGCGGCGTAGCACCGGCAGAATCCGCTGGCTTTTCCATCTTATTCATCGGAGTAGAATTGAACCAGAAAATTTGACCACAGAGAAGGGACTAGGGAGGAAATGACAACATGGGTCCTTTTAACTACTGGGGTATGTTTAAAATTGTCCTTCAAAAAGAGAACATGTGACAACATGGCTCCTTTTAACTACTAGGTTAGGTTTAAATTACCTATACGACACCTTAAACTTGACTCCAGTTTCCATTTTAACACCTCCCATACCCTGGTGTGACAAATCTTAGTGTTCTTCATCTCTCTCGCGCGCGCGTAAATTGGTCTCATATTAATTTTTTCCTGATTTTCCAACAAAAAATATCACATCTTTTCTTTCTCTCTCTCTCTTCCTCGTCTCTCCGCCACCAACTCAGCTTTCTCCCCCCTCCTCCTCATTTCTGCACCATCAACTCCGTTTCTCCTTCACCTTTTTATCTCCCTACCATCACTGCTACCACCCTTACACTTTAAATAGTTGACAATCAATTATACCAATAGCAACAACTCTTTAATCGAACAAAAAAATAATAGATTAAATGAACATAACGCCGGCAGCCAAACCAGAGTTCGCCAGTAATGAAAATTTCGGCAAGTTCTAAAAATTTAACTACCATTTCCTTTAATTTTCACAATTATTATCCCTTCTTTTTCATAATCCTTGTGGCCTTCTCCCTAAGATCTGGCTCAGAACTTCTTTACTGAAGATAATAGAATTTTGGCTTACCAATTTTTAATTTAATTATTCCTCAATTTTCTATTGATACCTTTATGGTTAGATTGAAAAAAGAGAAGATTACAGTGGGTTTGGCAAGAGGAAGACATGGGGTACAGATTGAAGGTTACGTATGGAGACTGACGGCGGCTGGGTTTGTGGAAGTTATTTTATTTTCTTGTTTTTTTTCCTTTTGTTTTGTTCTTTTTTGGTTTTCTATTTCTCTAAGGTCTTTTGTTAAATTCAAAAACCATGTGACATTTCGTGGTTCGTGCGTTTTGCCACGTCATTGTACGTCTAGTTCACGCGGTTGGACTTACTTAAGCATATTATACGAGGTGTTCAATAGACACGATATTATTGGAGTTGGGGTGTTCAATAGGTATTGGCTTAAGTTGAGGTGTTAAAATGAAAATTGAAGCCAAGTTTAAGGGGCGTATATGTATTTGGCCTTTTTTTTCAACGGCTTATATAGTCCTTGATTAACAAAAAGTTACATTTCTAGAGGTAGTTTGGTTTATGTGACAACCGATCATAATTCTGATACCTTTTAGTCAAAAGTATTTTTTTCGCAAAAATATTATTTTCTAAAATTAAGGTATTTGGTCCAGTTTTTAAAAGGAAAAATATATTTGAGTAGAAGTGAAAATAATTTTTGAGAAGCAGAAAAATATAGTTTCTCCCTAAAATAATTTTTTGAAAAACATTTTTGAGGAAAATAACCTTAGAAACACTTTTTAAAACATGGTCAAATGCTAATTGCTACTCAAAATTGCTTTACAAATTGATAAGCCAAACATATATATATATATATATATATATATATATATATATATATATATCAATTTATTAGATAGTTTATTTATTTGAATGAAGAAAACTTATGAATGGTCTATGAGAACAATTTAGTTAATATTAAATAATAAAAAAAGTGTAAAGGCTTACATACTTTATTGGTAATATCATTCGAATTACTGAGTTGTTGTATTTTCCCCTAAAATTCATTAATTACACTACACTATTCAAAAATCTGATGATGCACCAACTTCTACGAATATTATCATTAGAACCAAAAAACAATACTGGTGAAAAAAGGTAAATAGTTATTTTTGGATCGGCAGCTAGAGTTTAACCATAATTTAAATTATAATGGCAAAGTAGTTGCTCATTAATGTGAAAATACAACAAAAAACTCCTACCTAAAATACGGAAGAACTCCAAGAACGACTACTCGACTTTGAATATTTATAAGTTCAAAATTCATATACTAGAGTTCAAAACATTAAAAAGTAAAATTCTAGCATATATGGTTGAAACCTTATTCTTTTCGACAACCCGATGCATTACATGCAACTGCTTGTTAAGAAAATAAAATTGAGGGATTGAAGAGAGGTATTGATTGATTATAACACACTATAAAAAGTGGGCATTGAATCCAAGTTAGATCACTTTCTGGTCCACAATCACTGTCATGTTTCGACTGCATAATGTCATTATGATAATATAATTTAGAGTCTACATTGGAACACTTGAAGAGAAAGGAATTCAGGTGGTTTGTGGTAAAGTCACAACTTGTTGAGAACTTATATTCTTCCTATGGGATTGCATTAACTAAACTTGAATATTTTCATATCTGGAGAAGTTGTTGCTATAGGGACAAAAAATTGAATACAATGATAATGCTAGAAAATTATGCAGGTGATCGAGAGTAAGCAGTTTAGAACTTCAGTATCATATGCTGGAGTTTCACCTCAAAAGGTCTAAACTCAAGTACACACTACTGGAGTTTCGCCTTTAAAAGTTTTGCGAAAACTTAAACACTAGGAATAATTCATGGAGTTTGAACTGGTAAAAGTTCAAACACCAAGAATTGTTCGTGAAGTTTGAACTCCAACACATATGATGGAGTTCCACCTGCCAAAGAATTGAACTCCAGGTCCGATTGTTTAGAGTTGTGCCTCGTATTTTAGTTAAAGGGAAAAACGTCAATTTAGTCGGACCAATGGCTATTTTACTATTACAATTTAAAATATGGCTAAAACTCTAATACTCGATTCAAAAAGTGACTACCCTAGTTAGTTTTTACTCTTTACTATAAAGACCTTTGGGCCATTAGTTGTCAACGTAAAAGGCCTTTTGTCCATCAACAAATAGGGAAAATAATAATAAATAAATAAATAAGAAGCAAGGAAGGAAAATACAACAACAACAAATATAGTAATTTCTCATAAGTGGGGTCTGGAGAGGGTAAGATGTACGTAACCTTACCCTTACCCTGGAAGGGTAAAGAGGTTGTTTCTGATAGACCCTCGATTGGAGAACGAATGAAAAAAAGTCATGGCAATAAGTAGAAATAACAACAAGATCAAAATAAGGATGAAGCCAAGAAAGCAGTTAAACTCTAGGTAATAATATCAATTAATGAATAAAAGGATATCATATTAACACTAATGTTAGCGAATTGAGTAAGACAAGGAGAAATGCTTGACTACCTACTAAATTTCTACTCTAATCTTCGACCTCCACGCCCTCATATCTAGGGTCATGTCTTTAGTCAGCTCCAGTTGCGCCATGTCCCACCTGATCACCTCTCCCCAAGACTTCTTAGGTCTACTTGTACCCCTCATGATACCCACTGAGGCTAACCTCTCGCACCTTCTAACTGAGACTTCTATGCTTCTCCTCTTAACATGCTCGAACCATCTCAACCTCGCCTTTCACGTCTTATCCTCCATAGGGGCCACTCCCACTTTATCCCGGATAACTTCATTCATAATCTTATCTAACCTAGTATGCCCACATATCCACCTTAACATCCCTATCTCAGCTATTTTTATCTTCTGGATATGAGAGTTCTTGGATGGACTACACTTTGCTCCATACAGCACAGTCGGTCTAACTACTACCTCGTAGAATTTACCTTTAATTCTCAGCGGCGCATTCTTATCACACGAGACACTGGAAGTGAGCTTCCACTTCATCCATCATGCTCTGATAGGTGCGTGACATCCTCACCAATCTCCCCATTACCTTGTATTATAGATCCAATGTACTTGAAACTCTCTCTCCTGGCGATGAATTGTGTATTAAGCCTTACACTCATGTCAGCTTCCTGAGTAACTTTGCCAAACTTGCACTCCAAGTATTTCATATTGGTACTACACAGCTTGAAACCTTTAGACTAAAGAGTCGGCCTCCAAACCTCTAGTTTATCATCAACACCTTCTCGAGTCTCGTCAATCATAACTATATCATCCGCAAATGAATACACCACGTCACCTCCCCCTGAATGTGTCGCGTTAATGCATTCATCACCAAGGACGACAAAAACGGGCTAAGGGGTGGTCCCTGATGCAACCGCATCACAACTGGAAAGTGTTCTGAGTCTCCTCCCGTTGTCCTGAACCGTGTCTTATATCCATCATACATGTCTCTAATCACTCTAATGTAGGAAACAAGCACACCTTTAGCCTCTAAACACCTCCACAAAACCAGTCTCAGGACTTTATTGTATGCTTTCTCTAAGTCAATGAACATTATATTCAAGTCCTTCTTCATTGTCCTATACTACTCTATCAATATCCTCACCATATGATAGATTCCGTATTGGAATGCCTCAGCATGAAATCGAACTGGTTTTCGAAAATAGACACACTCCTCCTCACCCTCTCTTCGACCACCCTCTCCCAAACTTTCATCATATGACTTAGCAGCTTGATACCCCTATAGTAATTGCAATTTTGTATATCACCCTTGTTCTTGTACTACAGAATCATCATACTCCACCTTCATTTCTCAGGCATCCTCTTCATCCTAAAAATGATGTTGAACAACTTAGATAGTCATTCCAGGCATGCCTTACCCCTACTCTTAAGAATTCTATCGGGATTTCGTCTGACCCGGTAGCTCTACCCTTGCTCATCCTACGCATCTCCCTCGACCTCCCCCACACTTATGTGACAACAGTACCCTAAGTCCCGATGACTCTCGACGTGCTCTAATACACCCAAAACAATATTCCTATCCCACATCATTCAAGAGTTTATGAAATTCTAGGGGGCTATTAGAACCAGAAGACACATAATTCTTGGCATGAGAAGAAGAAAGATGCATGCTTCACTTTTCTGTCTTGATTTCCTTTGCAATTTTTCATTCAATAGAGAAAGTAAGATCTTTACCAAGAAGATTCAAAAATAGAAAAGGTTACTAGGAATCCAAGAGAATATACTAGAGTTAGTGTACGTGCTTTGCACGTGTACCTCGAATAATTATATATTTTTTTAAATCATATATTATTTTAAAAATTGTATTACAGTTACAAATAGAAGTACGTTCATGAAAAAAGTATAAATTTATAAAAGGTATGATTGTTGCTCTTGTTAGTTAACTCAATAAAGAAAGAAACTTCTACATAAAAAAACTTTAATTTATCTCCATCAATATTAAACTTAAATTTGTACCGATATAAATAAATAATATTTTAGAAGCTTGTTATATAAGAAATACCAAATCAATTTAAGGTACACTCTTATAGTACTTTGCAGAAAAACGTAAGCTGAAAATTATAGAAGCAGCAATATAGGTTCTACGCGGTGGAAGAAAAAAAAATCTCTTTTGTTATTCGAAAGTGAATAGCAAGGATCATTTTATTGTAATTACAATTCCAATAAGAAAAATAGTTACATAAGTAAAAATATTCTCAATTAAATTATATTTAGAATTTTTATATAGCTTAAACAAGAAAAAAAATTATAACTAAAATGCTAAGTGACCTCAAAATCCTAATGTAATAACCCGCCCGGTCGTTTTGAGCTCTAGTGCATCGTTCAGCGGTTTGAGGCTCTGAGATAGCTTCACTTCAGGTATTATGACTTGCATGCATGATCGGAATTAAATTTCGGGAAGTTCGGAGTTGATTTGGAGAGAAAATTCTCATTTCAGAAGTTTTAAGTTGGAAGAATTGACTAAACTATGATTTTTGAGTAAACGACCTCGGAACGGGATTTGAAGGTTCCAACAGTTTCGTATGATAATTTTGGACTTGGGCGTATGTCCGGATCGGGTTTTGGATGACTCGGGAGCGTTTTGGCGCCTATTGTGGAAGTTGGCATTTTGGAAGAATTTTATAAATTTGGGTTGAGGTGTATTTCAATGTTATCGATGTCCGTTTGGGATTCCGAATCTGGATTTAGCTTCGTATGGTGATTCTGGTATTGGGAGCGCGTCCAGAAATGGATTTGGAGGTCCGTAGGTCATTTCGGGGTCATTTGGGAAAAGTTATATATTTGAAGGTTTTTGAAAAGTTTGACCGGGAGTGGACTTTTTGATATCAGGGTCGGATTCCGATTCTGGAAGTTGGAGTAGGTCCTTAATGTCGAACGTGACTTGTATGCAAAATTTGATATTAATCGGACGTGATTTGATAGGTTTCGGCATCGAATGTAGAAATTATAATTTTTAGTTTCATTAGACTCGAATTGGGGTGTGATTCGTGTTTTTAGTGTTGTTTGATGTGATTTGAAGGCCTCGACTAAGTCCGTGATATGTTTGATACTTGTCGGTATGTTCGGACGGGGTCCGGAAGGGCTCGAGCGAGTTTCGAGGTGGTTTAGGACAATTTCTAGGTCATTTTTAGCTGCTGGTTTTTGGCTACAGCAGTGTTCTATGTGATCGTGGGTAATTGAACGCAATCGAGATGAGTAAAATGAGAGAAATTACCAAGTTCTTCGCGATCGTGGAAGGCCATTCTCGATCGCGTAGAGGAAAGTTTGTGTTGCACTGACCCGACTTTGGAAGCTTGTATCTTGCAATCTATAAGGAATTTGGAGATGATCCGAAGATGAAATATGTAGTTATTCGTGTCTAACTTTTCAGAAAATCAAATCATTTAGCATTTGGAGTTGTACAAAAAGTTATGAGTGGTACACTATAGCTGATCCGGGAAGATGAAGAAGAAATTTGTGTTGCACAGGGCTCACTTTGGCAGCTTATATCTTAAAATCTATAATGAATTGGGAGATTACCAAAACATGAAAGTTGTATATCTTGATGTCTAGTTTTCAAAATATTAATCCATTTGCATTTGGAATTTTGTACAAAATGTTATGACGATTATACTAGAGGTTTTATGGAAGAGCTGGGCATTTGTTCTTCGCGATTGTGAAGGGCAAATTTTAGGCTGAGAAATGTTGTGCTTCGCGATTGTGAAGTATTTTCCGCGACCGCGAAGAGAAAATATCTAGGCAGAAGCTATATTTCGAGATATTGGCCATTTTTAACATATTTGGAGCTATGGAACTCAGATTGAAGCGATTTTAAGGCGATTTTCACCATATGGATTGGGGTAAGTGTTCTGCATCCGAAAGTGTTCACCATATGGATTGGTATCAGATTTGAGAAAATTTGGTATGGTTAGACTCGTGAGTGGATAAATGTTCATAATTTATTATTTTTACCCGATTCCGAGATTTGGGCCCTAGAGGGGGCTTTTTGGGCGCTTTTCCTATTTTCCTGCCTTAACTTCGAAATCATTAGCTAAAATAGTTGCTTGTAGTTATATTTACGTTACGTAATTGATTTGATTAGATTTGGGCCATTCAGAGTTGGATACTCGTGGCAAGAGCGCGGTTTCGGATTGATTTGAGCTTGGTTCAAGGTAAGTGGCTTGCCTAACATTGTGTAGGGGAACTTCCCCTTAGGATTTTGGTATTGTTTGATATACGAGCGTCGTGTACATGAGGTGACGAGTACGTACACAGTTTATTTGTTGTAAACTCCATTTTCCACTAAATCATAACCTGTTTCTTTCCTTGTTTGAACTACACTAGCTTATGTAATTACCTTGTTTAGATTAGGAAAGCATGCCTATGTGTCTTGACTGTCTATTTGAACTCTGTACAACATGTTTAGTGAAACTCCTATTTTTTGGGGAGGCTTTTTGGGCGCTTTTCTTATTTTCTTGCCTTAGCTTCGAATTCATTAGCTAAAATAGTTACTTGCAGTTATATTTACGTTATGTAATTGATTTGATTAGATTTGGGCCATTTAGAGATGGATACTCGTGGCAAGAGCGTGGTTTCAGATTGATGTGAGCTTGGTTCGAGGTAAGTGTCTTGCCTAACCTTGTGTGGGTGAACTTCCCCTTAGAATATGGTATTGTTTGATATATGAGCGCCGTGTACGTGAGGTAACGAGTACGTACACGAGTTATTTGTTGTAAACTCTGCTTTTCACTAAATCATAACATGTTTCTTTCCTTTTTTGAACTACACTAGCTTATGTAATTACCTTGTTTAGATTAGGAAAGCATGCATATGTGTCTTCACTGTCTATTTGAACTCTGTACAACATGTTTAGTGAAACTCCTATTTTTCTTTTCTTTTCTTGGTCTGAACTTAGCTTAAACAGTAGATTTCATTGTTGTAACTGTTGTGTTTATTAGTTGAGCTGCATACTTACTTTGGGACTACAGAACGCATTCTGGGAGATCCCCATCACTGCATATTTCCTTTGGGACTACGAACGTATTACGGGAGATCCCCTGTACTGCATATTTACTTTGGGACTACGGAACAACATCCCGGGAGATTCCCCCTGTTGTTATTATTGTGTTCTCAGCCTAGGGTTTTCGTGACTTCTTTTCCTGTAGATTTTCCGTATTCGTTTTACTGAAATATATATATATATATATATATATATATACTGGTAGAGCCCTGACATGACCTCGTCACTACTTGACCGAGGTTAGGCTTGGCAGTTACTTAGTACCATTGTGGTGTACTCATTCCCTTTTGGCATATGTTTTCGTGTGCAGATCCAGGTACCTCTCGTCCGCCTCAGTATTAGCCAGTAGCAGCGACCACCGGAGACTTCAAGGTATATCTGCACGCGTCTGCAGATCCTTGGAGTCCCCCTCTGTCTTTATTTGTTTCCTCTTGTACTTCTTAGACTCTTGTATAGCAGACTGTAGATAGATTTCGTAGAGCTTGTGACTCCTGATTCCGGTTTTGGGAAGTGTTGTGCATAATTGGCAAAAATGATCCTACTTGTATATGCCGAGCGACATGTTTACCTTTATATAGTAATTTTGAAGCTTAGTTGGTTTTTATTATTCTTTAATTCGGTTATTTAAAGGTTAATAGGCTTACCTAGTTGTAGCGACTAGGTGTCATCACGACGTCTTTCGAAGGGAAAAAAATGGATCGTGACAAGTTGGTATCAGAGAACTAGGTTTACTTAAGTCTCACGAGTCATGAGCAAGTCTAGTAGAGTCTTACAGACGGTACGTAGACGTCTGTACTTATTTTCGAGAGGCTACAAGGTTGTTAAGAGAACTTCCCTTCTTGATTCCTCATCATGCGAATTTATCCTTTTGTGGCTTGTACCTTTGTTTCTTTCCTATTCAATGTTATACGACGTGAAATGTTTGTTATGGATTTGGAATCGAGAAATTGTCACGGTACTAATGATATGGTGCAGGATGTTTCTACCTGCGTATTTCATTGGGCTATTACCGTCGTCTTTCGGAAGGTCGTCCTGTCGTTTCAGATCAGCATCAATATTACCTAAGGTTTTGAGATTTGGCATTGATTGTTATGACGATTCGTGCGTTGCTATCGCTCAGTGTTTGTATAATGGTAGGGTGTTTGTTTAGGCTTCGAGGTAGTGAATGACCTGAAATGAGGTTTACACAGTGCATGATTTAGAGATTCGGTATTTTATTTTCGGTGGAGGAAAGACAATCAAACTAGGAATGTTCGGATTTGGGTTGATGGAGTAATAAGGCTTGGTATTTTCGAGCGTGGTAGAGTTCTCAATTGTAATGTGGTGTCATTGTCCTTTTTGAACGCGTTAAGGTTCGCCGATGATATGGCCTTCTTCAATTTGCCTACGGGGGAGGGTATTGGGAAATGGTGTCTGGGATGTGGTTGTTAGATATGGTGGTGTGTGGCGGTTTCGGGATAGAGTCGGTGTTTCTAATGTTGATGGATCGAGGAAGGTGATCTTCAGAGAGGTTTAAAAGTTGGTGGCTATCTATTGGTTCAAGCGCTACGGAGATGGACTTTGATATAAGGCAACAGCTGGGCAGCGAAGGATGAGGAATGACATGTGGGAGGTGTCTTGCGATGGGTAGACTTCTTGAAGGCCAAGTGTGAGAAACATGAGTCGAATAGTTGCCTAAAGGAGTTTGACCGAAGTGAGAGAGTGACATATGGGTTATGTGGAAGGATGAATACATACCTTGGGAGAAGTTTAGAATGGTTCAGGATTCATGGTGGACGGTGACTAGGTCTATGTGCTAATTTGGAAAATTGACTACTACATTAAGGATGATTGGATGTGACATGAGGGGAGTTACAAGGAAGACGATTCAGCCAGGTGTTTCTTTGAGAGGGTGTTCATGTGCTAGTGGAGCCATGGAGTTGATTATATTCGGGACCAATTCAGAGTGGGTGACTCTCAACAACAGTCATAGTGAATTCAAAAGTCAAGTGTGGTGCCTAAGGATTTCGAGCCCGTAGTGTGATTAAATATTGAGCTTTTGCAGTGGGTTATGAAAGGGGTTTGGAGTGTTCCATGTCATGTACGGTCTGCGGTGCAGCGTTGGAGGAATGGGGGGGAGGGTGAATTCGGATCTATGGAGGGATCTATCAAGATGAGTGTACTAGTTGAAGACACGAGTGTCGCACAAGGAGGGTATGCGATGGTTCGTGGGTTTGAGACAATGTGGTCTCGTGAAATGGGGTCACTCAGGATGAGTGCGCACTGAGTTTGTTATGTTTTGAATGGAGCCATTAATATTTTTAAGGAAAAAAATCCAAAGTAAATTTGAAGGAATTGGTTCGATTAGCAACGGTTGAATTGGCCTGATGTTGGCAATGATCAGTTCCTTCAGTGTGTTAAGTTATGCATGTGACTCAGGGTGGAGCAAAAGTGAATCCCGGAAGGTTTATGAAGATATAGACCACTACCTGAGAATTTTATTTACTGTGTTATGGGAATTCAGTTTCGCGTGCATTCATTCTTCTGAGATGATATAAGTAAAAGGTTTCTACATGATGAAGTGTGTACCCTATTAGTGGTTCAGAAGTTATGATAAAATTCTTGTACATTTGCTTATTGTCATGATTAGGTACAATGGGTAGCATTGGAATCGGAATCCGAGGATCAAGGTTGACATTTGGTGTTGGTAGGAATATCACGAGCTCGGATGAGCGAGAAATAACTCAGATGGTTAGAGTCAACTGGTATTGTTTTTGCCGTCACCTGATATCGGTGTCTTATGTGGGAGGCTTTGTGTACTGATTGTGGATTCTTGATTGCTTTGTAGCATTTGTGAGGCTGGAGGCAGGGATGTGCAGACTCGTCGTCTGGTGCGGAAGGTCGTGGAAGCATGTCCCACAAGAAGATTGTATAAGTTTAAAATGTAGTCACTTGATTGATTGAAGACTTAAAACTAAGTGTGGAAATTTTTTGGTACTATCGCTAATGTGAGTATTTATGCCTGAAGGGTGCTCGGTTCGTTTGGTTGTGGACTATGGAAGTGTGTTCTCGACCTGACGGTTGTTCTTGTGTGTTAGGGGTTATTATGGATCCTTGAAAGGTTATTAGCCCAGTGTGATACAATCAGAATCGGTTTGAGGCCCGTGGATAGAGCTAAAATATGAATGTGAGCTCTATATCAGGACGAATGTGTTCATTCAGCATACCGCTCCTTATAGAGGAGTATTCATACATGGAATGTCATTTCGTCGTCGGCTATTTCATGTAATACTATTTTGTGCTATGTGATTTGTGAAACTGCCTGATAAATTGCATATGTGTTGCGGTTTCGCGTAACGATGGTGTTATGTGAGCAGGATAGCTCTCGAGATGCAGATCATATGTCGTGCCTTAGTTGTGCTTGAGTTTTGTAGAGTATGTCTCTATCTGTCTCCCAATGGAATGGTATTATGCACTTCGCGTGCTTATGGTCGATATTCAGGCATTTCGTAGTTATGAGCATTTTGCTCGGTAAGTATTTTCTTATAGATTATTATGTGTGGATCGTGTGGCACGCTGCCAATGGTATCATGTGTGGATCGGATTACACGCCGCAACAGTGCGATGTTGAGAATAATTTCCTATATCTATTATTGTGTGTATTACTTCTCATTTTATGAGGAAGGTTCATAACACCTTTTCAGTTGTTACAATTAGTTACGTGGGTTGAGTAGTTATTTCCAGAGTTCGTTTCCTTATGTATCACATTCGAGTTTGCAGCTCGTTGGCACATTATGGCATCATATGAGATTTTTGGCAGTGTCTGAGGTGGCTTATTGCCTGGGCAACTTATACTGGGTGAGACGAGATTATTGGATCTGAGATCAGTGCGATCAGATTATATGAAAGGGCAAATACCATTATTTTGGTTCATAATTGGGTGATGATTCTAGTCAAGAGGAGAGACTCATTGATTTGTGATTCATTAAGTGGTTATGAGTTTCTACACATCTCTTCTGTCGCGACACTATTGCGAAAGCTGAAACGGGACTTACTTGCATCATGGGGTGTGTTGTGGGCATCAAATTCGTGGAATTGTAACTATTATTGTCAGAGAGTGTTATTATGGTTAGGTGAATTAAGCAGTGCATGGTGTGGATTTAGCACAAGTATACAATCATACATTAGCATATCGTGTAGTGATGGGTACGATATTTGTATGTTGGGAACGGACCTGGTAGAGAAGTTCAGATGTCAGAATTCAGCTCTAAGGCTTATTTGACTAAACGAAAAGGAGAAATTGCAGGTTTGCTTGAGCGGACGTGCTCACCTGGGTTGTGGTAACACGGGTAGGTGCCCAAGGTGTTAAATAATAATTTTGGATAACTCAGGAGCAGTTCTTAGCATGTTCGAGGACGAACGTATGTTTAAGTGGGAGAGAATGTAATGACCTGACTGGTTGTTTTGATCTCTAGCACGTCGTTCAGCGGTTTGAGGCCCTGAGTAGCTTCATTTCAGGTATTATGACTTACATGCATGGTCGAAATTGAATTTCGTGAAGTTCGAAGTTGATTTGGAAAGAAAATTCCCATTTCAGAAGTTTTAAGTCGGATGAATTGACTAAAGTGTGATTTTTTAGTAAACGACCTCGGAATCGGGATTTGAAGGTTCCAACAGGTTCGTATGATGATTTTGGACTTGGGCGTATGTCCGGATCGAGTTTTGGATGACTCGGGAGCGTTTTAGCGCCTATTGTGGAACTTGGCATTTTGGAAAAATTTCATAAATTTGGGTTAAGGTATATTTCAATGTTATCGATGTCCGTTTGGGATTTCGAGTATGGGAATAGCTTCGTATGGTGATTATGGTATTGGGAGCGCATCCGGAAGTGGATTTGGAGGTCCGTAGGTCATTTCGGGGTTATTTGGCGAAAGTTATAAATTTGAATTTTTTGAGAAGTTTGACCGGGAGTGAACTTTTAGATATCGGGGCTGGATTCTGATTCTGAAAGTTGGAGTAGGTCTGTAATGTCGAATGTGACTTGTGTGCAAAATTTGATATCAATCGGACGTGATTTGATAGGTTTCGGCATCGAATGTAGAATTGGAATTTCTTAATTTTATTAGACTCAGATTGGGGTTTGATTCGTATTTTTAGCGTTGTTGATGTGATTTGAAGGCCTCGACTAAGTCCGTGATATGTTTTGATACTTGTCGGTATGTTCGGACGGGGTCCGGAAGGGCTCGGGTGAGTTTCGGGGTGGTTTCAGACCATTTCTAGACCATTTTTAGTTGTTGGTTTTTGGATACGACAGTGTTCTACGCAACCGTGGGGAACTGGTCTCGATCGCGATGAGTAAAATGAGAGAAATTAGCCAGTGCTTCGCGATCGCGGAAGGCCATTCGCGATCGCGTAGAGGAAAGTTTCTGCTGCACTGACCCGACCTTAGAAGCTGGTATCTTACAATCTATAAGGAATGTGGAGATGATCCATAAATAAAAGTTGTATCCCTTTGTGTCTAGTTTTCAGAAAATCAAAACATTTGACATTTGGAGTTGTGTACAAAAATTTATGTATGGTACACTATAGCCGATCTGGAAAGATAAAGAAGAAATTTGTGTTGCTCAGGGGTGACTTTGGCAGCTTATATCTCAAAATCTATAAGAAATTGAGAAATGACCAAAACATGAAAGTTGTAGATATTGGTATCTTGTTTTCAAAACATTAAGCCATTTGCAATTTGGAGTTTTGTTAAAAAAAGTTATGACCATTATAGAGCTGGGCATTTGTTCTTCGCGATCGCGAAGGGCAAATTTTGGGATGAGAAATGTTGTGCTTCACGATCGTGAAGCATTTTCCGCGATCGCAAAAAGTAAATACCTGGGCAGAATCTATATTTCGAGGTTTTGGCGTTTTTAACATATTTGGAGTTATGGAGCTCGGATTGAAGCGATTTTCACCATATAGATTGGGGTAGGTAATTATTCTACATCCGAAAGTAATTACACTTCATGATTATTTGCTTGATTTCATCATTTAGTTTTGGATTTGGGGTGAAAATTGGGGGGAATTTTGAGAAAAATTCTTAGGCCGAATTTTGGGGTTTTGATCGTGATTTTGGTATCGGATTTGAACAAATTTGGTATGGTTAGACTCGTGAGTGAATGGGTGTTCATAATTTGTAATTTTTACCCGATTCCGAGACATGGGCCTGGGGAGGCTTTTTGAGCGTTTTTCTTATTTTCTTGACTTAGCTTCGAATTCATTAACTAAAATAGTTACTTGCAGTTATATTTACGTTATGTAATTGATTTGATTAGATTTGGGCCATTCAGAGGTGGATACTCGTGGAAAGAGCGTGGTTTCAGATTGATGTGAGTTTGGTTCGAGGTAAGTGGCTTGCCTAACCTTGTGTGGGTGAACTTCCCCTTAGAATATGGTATTATTTGATATATAAGCACCGTGTACGTGAGGTAACGAGTACGTACACGAGTTATTTATTGTAAACTCCACTTTTCACTAAATCATAAAATGTTTCTTTCCTTGTTTGAACTACATTAGCTTATGTAATTACCTTGTTTAGATTAGGAAAGCATGCATATGTGTCTTCACTGTCTATTTGAACTCTGTACAACATGTTTAGTGAAACTCCTATTTTTTTTTCTTTTCTTGGTTTGAACTTAGCTTAAAAGAAGATTTCATTGTTGTAACTGTTATTTTTATTGGTTGAGGTGCGTATTTATTTTGAGACTACGGAACACATTCCAGGAGATCTCCCCAGCACTGCATATTTACTTTGGACTACGGGATGACATCCTAAGAGATTTCCCATGTGTTCTAAGCCGAGGGTTTTCATGACTTCTTTTCCTGTAGATTTTCTGTATTTGTTTTACTGCAATATATATATATATATATATATATATATATATATATATATATATTATAATTTCATTATATTTATACTGGTAGGGCCCTGACCCAGCCTCGTCACTACTCGACCGATGTTAGGCTTGGGACTTATTGAGTACCATTGTGGTGTACTCACGCCCTTCCTGCACATATTTTCGTGTGTAGATCCAGGTACCTCTCGTCCGCCTCAGTATTAGCCAGCAACATCCACCAGAGACTTCAAGGTATATCTGCACGCGTCTGTAGATCCTCGGAGGCCCCCTCTATCTTTATTTGTTTCCTCCTGTACTTCTTAGACTCTTGTATAGTAGACTATAGATAGATTTCGTAGAGCTTGTGACTCCTGGTTCCGGATTTTGGGAAGTGTTGTGCATAATTGGCAAAAATAATCTTACTTGTATATGCCGAGCGACATTTTTACATTTATATAGTAATTTTGAAGCTTAATTGATTTTTATTATTCTTTACTTCGGTTATTTAAAGGTCAATAGGTTTACCTAGTCGTAGCGACTAGGTGTTATCACGACGTCTTTCGGAGAGGAAAAAAATGGGTTATGACACCTAATATTATGAAACTAATTAAAATTTATATTTTTCTCTAATATAAAATTTATTTTTTAATAGATAAAAATATCGACCAATATTTCACATAAGGGCTTGAATGTGATATGTACAAAGTATTTACGAGCCATTTTATTTAATTATAGTTCTAATGAATGTCTACTTTCAAACTAATTAAAAGTTATAATTTTATGCAGTATAAAATTTATTTTTAAAAGATAAAAAATCGATCAATATTTTAGATAAGGGCTTGAATGTGATATATGTGTACAAACTATTTGCCTGTCATTTAATTTAATTATAGTTCTGATGAATTTCTACTTTGACGGTGACCGTTATTTTACTTGTAAGTATTTTGTGAATTCAAAAAGATGTCTATATGATTTTTAAGTTAAAATATCTCCTAAAAGATTTGTCGGATTGTTACGAAAAAGAAACAAAACAAACAGCCACTTGACAATCCTTATTGCAAATAAATAACTGTTATTTTTAAATTTAATAATAGATACTAGTAGTTGGAAAAATAGGGTAGAAACACTTTTATTGAATCAAATTTTCTAGCTAAAAAGATAAATTATCAATGAAGTTCTCACTGAAATATTTATGAATTAAATTTTATGACTAACAAAATTTATTTCTAAATCTAGCAGTAGATGCTATTTGTAGAATATATATAATTCAAAATAATCACCAAATCAAATTTCGTTTCAAAATAATTAAAGTGATATAAACTATTAATCAAGCTTTTAAGATACACTTAAGAATTAGTTTCCATGAATTGTTCTGGTGCGATTGAAAGAAAGATTAACCCATTTAGCCGTCCAACAAATCGCTTAAACTAAAAATAGTCGATGAATGTATAATATATGCATAAAAAGTCTCAATGGCATGAGTATACTGAATATGGACACAAATGAAAGATGATGAACTGCTAAGGTCAAAGAACTTACCAGCTATCAATTGACAAACATATAAACAGGTAAAGCAGTCACAAAGGTACTTCAAACTTCAATAGAGAGCAGCAGAACCCAAAATAATCTTAGTGCGTTATAGTTCCCAAGGATTTCAGATGAACCTCGACAGTGCTCACACTAAGAAAGATCAACTAGTAGAATTCTGATGGCCTTAGCTTTCATCCGGCCAAGAACTAAAGTTCAGAATAATGTAAAATAAGGAAATATGAGAGTAATAATAGTTAATTTCAATGACTAAGCTCTACTTAAAGGGAATTAGGGGAGAAGTTTATATAATGTTTAAATTAAGCAGACAAACATGGAAAATTATCAGTCAAACACAAAGAAGAAAAGAATATATCAAATGCAATCAAAATCGGCAGAGGGGAAGGAGATTCTCAAACTCATATATGTGTATAGTTATATATAATCAATGTATAAATTATGTATATGGCTAGAATAAATAAATAATAATTATGGACGACTATTTATGTAAAGATCCTAATATAATGGCAGAGGTCGATGTAGTAAATCAAAAAAATAAAGAATCAATGGCGTTGGAGCTTTCATGTCACAACTTTTTGTAATATTTTTTCTATTGTCTTTATTTTCCTGATATCTTGCGTCCTTATTGAGGAATATTAAATACCAATAAGATGAAAATTTTAAATTATATAATATTCAGTTATAAGAAATAAAATAATAGATACTTTATCGACGAATATCGGCGAGAACGTTCTTAAATATCACAAATAATATTATATTCATGTTTTAGTTTAAATAACAAAAGGATTTCTATAGAGAAATTTACACAAATATCCTAAATAAGCCTCAACTTACCAACTTCTAGCCATTAGTTATAGTCTTACCAAAACTAGCAAAGCACATAAAAAAATTGAAAAACCAAATAAATAAGGTCATTTCTCTCAAAAAATCACATACAAAAATCTCCTTCCATGTTTTTAAGCGTGATTACAACATTAGATGCAAGACCGAAAGGAAATTTCATGAATGGGTAGCAAATAAGGTGATGAAATACAAAAAAAATATATACAATATTTCAAAAATCTAAGCAATTAAGGAGTTTTTTCAATGGGTATAATTGAAATTCATTGAAAACATATAGATAAGTCAATATATAAAATTTGAGGAAGATTGGAGGTGATTTAGACTGGTTTTGTAGCAAAATTTATAATTAAATCGAGTTCAAAAAATTATTCTGTGACACGTGTATCACGCATGTATCTCACACACAAGTATACACGTGATACATAATTGATACAAATATGATACATATGTGATACCTAAATGATACGCAATATGATACATATATCATTTTTTTATGTTCAGTTTTTACTCCGAATAATCAATTCAAACCACCTCAAAACTTCACCAAATCATCCAAAAGTGATATTCAAGCTTCTTAAGATGTACTTAATCTATTCTAATAACACCCACTCAAAAGAAAGCAAAAAATTGATCTTTTTTGCTACAAATAGCTAATTGGCTAATATTAGTAATATTTGGCTAATATTAGTAATATTTTAAGAATTGGTCTTTTTTGTAATGAGCTACTTATAAATGGACATAACTGGTAGTTTCCCATTTTTATATGGTAAGACTTAATTGAATTTAGAAGAATTAACCCAAATAACCTCTCACCTAATTTCTCAAACTTAGAATAACCAACAGATATATAACATATGTAAAATTCATATATAATATATGTATAACTGTGTATAACCAATATATAATCTATATATATCGACTAGAAAAAGTAAATATTGAATTAGACTGGCTATTTCTGTAACAACCCCTTGAATTTAAAGTCCTACATATTAGGAATTCTTACATAGTAATACACATAATGAAAAAATTAATGCCTACAATTTAGTTGATTTTGAAGTCAATGACTTATTTTATCCAATGCGAACTCTATTTTTAAAGGGTAAAAAGGAAAACGATATTTCGCTAATAGCTTGTTTGGATTGTTGTTAGATGTCATTTCATAATGTATTGTATTGTATTGTATTGTACTGCACTGTGTTATATTATTTGATGAACATAATGTTTGGATAAATTGTATCGTTTGTCGTCGTTTCATGCTGTCACGCACTAACATTATGAAGAATAAACTTGTAATATTACTAAAGAAAATTAGGCTACGAAGTATACGAAGTAGAATTATTATATAAAAAGTAAGATAAATGATAAAATATGATTATTTAATAATAATAAAGGGCAAGATGAAAGAAAAAAAAAGAAAGAAAATAACACCACCACACCAAATTCGTCGTTTCAAAAAGTGACACTTTTCGTCGTTACGTAACGATGGATTTAACGATAAGATGCAATAAAGTTTAAGTAACAATCAAGACAAACATTTTATTTAAAGTAACAATACGATACGATGCAATGGGTAACAACCATTCAAACAATCGGTAAGAACTTTCGTGCTTTTAGTTTAGTATATATATATATATATATATATATATATATATATATATATATATATATATATATAT
>MDKI01063576.1:0-88245 GCA_005239505.1 Nicotiana paniculata | reverse complement strand
GGGGTCGGGTATAAAATTAGAAATTTAACAGTCCCGAAGCAGAAATACGATCGCATTCCTGTCACATAATTGGCCCTCAAATTGGCCAAAAAGAAAAATAGACTGCCGAGGTATGCGACAACTCTGCGGTCCACATACCTTTTATGCGATCGCATAGTGCGTCGCATAACTCCCTCCGCAAAAGTCAAGGTGCAAGAATGCGACAACTATGCGGGCCGCATTCGTGAAATGCGATCGCATTCTACGCTGCATAGCTGCCCTCAAAATGGACAGCAAACTGTCCAGGTATGCGACCACTATGCGATCCGCATACCTGATCTGCGATCGCATAGTGCGTCGCATAACTCCCTCCGCAAAAGTCAAGGTGCAAGAATGCGACAACTATGCGGGCCGCATTCGTGAAATGCGATCGCATTCTACGCTGCATAGCTGCCCTCAAAATGGACAGCAAACTGTCCAGGTATGCGACCACTATGCGATCCGCATACCTGATCTGCGATCGCATAGTGGACCGCAAACCTACGTAAATCTGGAAAATTTTATCTTTTAAGTCCCGGGGTACTTTTTACTCAAAAAGGGCCCGTTTTAAGAATTTCTACAGTTATAACAACATGGGGACAAATTTGGGCATTATTTTTAGCCATGACATTTTACGGGTCTTTACAGTAATGTACAACTTGTAAGTGGGCAATACTGTATCAATAAACTATCGTTCATAAAACATGAATACATATGGACCGTCAAGGCCTCTGACATACTGTACAAAATGAACCTCTATCTACAAAGCCTCTAAGATTATTTGACATCAAATGGAACAAGGTACCAACCTACCCATAAGTCTGTAGCAAAACTCTGACACGTTGACTCTTGGACTCGACTGCACTCCGAATGAGGTAGAGTCTTACCGATCCTTCGCTGAATGTCGATCTCGTCTACTATGAGGGCTCGTCAAACTGATTATCTATACCTGCAGGCATGAATGCAGCATCCCCATCAAAAGGACATCAGTACGAATAATGTACTGAGTATGTAAGGGACAACTGAAACATAACATTAAGTCAACATTAATTGAAGACATATAAGAATCAAGCTGAATCTCTGAAGTGCCACCGTATATGCATACTTATTATACTTATATATATATATATATATACTGCTTCTCCTTGAGACTATCTCTATTATCCATATTCGTATGATACATGATTGCCCAACTGATCAATGGTAACTGCCCGACCGGCCTTCACATGGTGGTAAATGCATGACTTCCCTATCGACCGTAGCTTGGTAGTGAATGTGTAACTGCCCAACCGGCCGTGGCTCGGTGGTAAATGCATGATTTCCCAACCGGCCGTAGCTCGGTGGTAAATATGTAACTTCCCAACCAGCCGTAGCCTGGTGGTAAATATGTAACTGCCCGACCGACCGTAGCTCGGTGGTAAATGAATATGCATGTCTGCCCAACCGGTGGTAAATAATGATACATAACTGCCCAACCGGTGGTAACTGCCGATCGACCGTAGCATGATGGTAAATGCATGAAGATGCATGTCTCACTATATTATAAACATTAACATCTTTATGAAATACCTTTATAGAGAATTAGCTACATACTTAGACATGCTTGAATATTACTTTATAGGAATGACTAACATAGACATCCTTAACTGCTAAGAGTACAACCACTTATGGAATAACATTATATTTAGGTATCGTTACTTGGATCATGCCAAAAAAAGGAAGGGATATTCTTAAATACCTGGATTAGGGAAAAACCGGTAGTTGTGACAGCTCCTAATTGTCCTTTAGAGGACGAAGAATTTGCTTCATCTTGATCGGTCTACAAATCCTTATGCTTAAGAACACATGCACAAAAAGTGGCTTGTTTTTATTTACCTTATTCCAAAACAAAAAGTTTCTTGTTACAAGTGACAAAAATCATTGGATGAGTTGCTAAGTAAGTCATGGCTAGGCTTCAGAAGCTAGCCCATTTTATGGGGTTCCAAACAGGCACATCAAGCAATTAAAGCTTTGTCCAGATTCCCTACTGCAAAGTAAGCTTCATTAAAGAAAAATGTACAAATCATGACTAGAAGTCACCATGTACCACACGAGATGTGCTTGAAAATGGATTGAAACAAAGAGATGTTTGCTAACGATCCTATTTCCCCCAAAATGTTAAACTTATTAACTCCTCAATTGGAAAACTAGGCGACAAGGTTAGCACATTAGCCTAGATGTTTCCACCTAATCAAAATGACTCAGAGTCATTTGCTCAAGATGTGGCTTGCTGTCACGTATGTGTGGGGGTGGGAAATTGTAATCTTTATCCACTTATTAGGTAATGTCCCGTTACCCGGTAATTACCCAATTGCCCGCATAATTAAGAATTTTCTCAATTTACTTAAAATTCTACTTATTTTTAATACACTTTATAGACCGTACTATTATGGTCATGTGGTACCATATAAAATAAATTCATACACTATTATTTCATTAAAAAATCCATGTAAAAATACATATATTTTCTCAACTTCTAATTTTTCTAATCTCATATAAATAGTAAAAATTCTCGTACGCTTAATAAGAATCTCTGTGTTATGCATGCTACTGAGACAAAGGGAGTGGATTTGGCCTCCTATCGCCTGAAAGGGGTGGCATATTCATGGTTTGAGATGTGGGAGGATTCCCGTGATGAGGGGAGCCCTCCGGTGAGGTGGAGTGAGCTCAGAGATGCTTTTATGGATCACTTCTTGCCTGCCGAGACTAAGGCAGCCTGTGCCACAGAATTTTAGAAGCTTAAAAAGGGTAGTAGGAGTGTGTGGGAGTATCATATGGAGTTCGCGCGCCTGTCAAATATGCCATTCACATGATGCCCACCATGGAGGTTAGAGTGTGTCAATTTGTGCAGGGCCTTAGACCTTTGGTTATTAATACCACAATTGCTTTAAATTCTGATATGATCTATGGAAAGATGGTGGCATTTGCTAAAGCTACAGAGACCCTCAAGTTGAAGAACATGATGGAGAGATAGGGTAGCAGCAAGGCCCGATCCGCGGGCCATCCTGGAGATTCATTTGGCGGGGGAAGATTAGTCTTTAGGGGAGGATCGTCAGGGCCATCTCAGTCCTATGCTCAGTCTACAGCCAATGCACCACCAGCAGGGTACAGTCAGCAGCAGGCTAGTTGTTTCAGGCCCAATCAGGGCAGCAGGGGATCCCACTCGTAGGGCCGATCAAGAGGGATATTCCAGCAGCAGCGGAGGCTCCCATGCCTCAAGTATGGGATGATTCATTTAGGGATCTTCTACATGGACCTGCCTGTATGTTATGGGTGCAGGATGAGAGGCCATATTCATAGGGAGTGTCGTGTACCGTGCCAGAGTGCGGGCAGGGGCACAACACAACCTTCCAGTCCTGCAGCTGTTACATCTTCAGCACCCCCTCCGGCTCGAGGCACTCCAGCTCCAGCAATGCCGGGTGCAGCTAGGGGTGGTGCGCGAGTTCAGGAGGACCCATCCACTTCTATGCTATGAGTGGTCTCCAAAGTGCAGAGGCTTCTCCAGATGTTGTCACAGGTATTTTGACTGTCTAATCTTATGATTTGTATGCCCTTATTGATCACGGTTCCACTTTTGTCCTATGTTACTCCTTATGTTTCTATGGAACTCGGGATAGAACTAGAACAACTTCATGAGTCGTTCTTTGTATATACTCCGGTTGGTGAGTCTATTACAGCTCTGCGAGTTTATAGAAATTGTGTAGTCACGGTACGTGGTTGGGATACCATGGCTGATCTCATTGAATTGGGAATGGTCGTCTTTTATGTAATTATGAGGATGGAGTGGCTTTACTCATGTTTCGCCAAGCCCGACTTCCGAACTAGAACCAAGAGGCTTGAATTTCCTAAGGAGCCAGTTGTTGAATGGAAGGGGGATAATGTGGTGCCAAAAGGTAGGTTTATTTCTTACCTTAAGGTCGCAAAGATGATTATCTACCATTTGGTTCGGGTTACAGACACTGATGTTGAGGCACCTACACTTGAGTCTGTGCCAGTTGTGAATGAATTTTTGGATGTCTTTCCAGATGAGCTCCCTGGGTTCCCACCAAACAGGGAGATTTATTTTGGGATTGATGTGATTCCAGGCACGCAGCCTATATCAATTCCGCCTTATAGAATGGCACCGTCAGAATTAAAGAAATGGAAGGAACAATTGAACGATTTGTTAGAGGAGGGCTTTATTCAACCGAGTGTGTCAGTGTGGGCTCACTGGTTTTGTTTGTAAGAAAGAAAGAAGGGTAGCTACGGATGTGTATCGACTACCGGCAACTCAACAAAGTCGCAATACAAAATAAGTACCCACTACCAAGGATAAATGATTTGTTTGACCAATTGCAAGGTGCTAAGTACTTCTCTAAAATTGACTTACGGTCCGGGTATCACCAACTGAAGATAAAAGAATAGGATATTACAAAAATAGCTTTCAGGACCCGGTATGGGCACTTTGAGTTTCTGGTAATGTCTTTTGGGCTAACAAACGCCCGACATCTTTCATGGATCTTATGAATCGAGTCTTCAAGACTTTTCTTCACTCTTTCGTGATAGTTTTCATTGACGACATTCTTGTATATTCACGAAGTTGAGAGGATCATGCCGGTCATCTCAGGGCAGTTCAACAGACTCTTCATCAGCACCAATTGTATGGAAAATTCTCGAAATGTGAATTTTGGCTTGAATCTGTTACATTCTTGGATCATGTCGTCTCTAGATAAGGAATAAAGGTTGATCCTCAAAAGATTGCGGCAGTGAAGAATTGGCCTAGACCTATAACTCCAACAAAGATTTACAGTTTCTTGGGCTTAGCTGGGTATAGGATGTTTGTGGAGGGGTTCTCTATTCTTGCCTCTCCATTGACTAAATTGATAAAGAAAGCGGTTAAGTTCCAGTGGTCCGATGCTTGTGAAAGGATCTTCCAGAAATTTAAATCAAGATTGACTATTGCGCCGGTGTTGACCCTACCAGAGAGTACATATGGGTTCATGGTATATTGTGATGCTTCAAGTATCGGAACAATATGCTCAGTTGTATATCAAGGAAATAGTCAGGCTTCATGGCACTCCAGTTTCCATCATTTTCAATCGGGGGGCTCAGTTCACAGCTAATATTTGGAAGGAATTTCAGTAAGGTTGGGCACAGAGGTAAATCTTAGCACAACCTTCCATCCACAGACTGATGGGAAAGCATATCGGACCATTCAGACGCTTGAGGACATGTTGCGTGCATGTGTTCTTGATTTTAAAGGTAGATGGGATGATCATTTCCCACTCATAGAGTTTGCTTGTAACAACAACTTTCATGCTAGTATACAAATGGCACCATTTGAGGCATTATATGGTAGGAGATGTAGATCTCATATTGTGTGGTCCGAAGTTGCAGAAGCTGAATTGATAGGACCAGATCTCGTGCATAAAGCTATGGAAAAAGTTAAGATCATAAAGGAACGACTGAAAACTGCTCAGAGTCGTCAAAATTCATATTTGGATGTTCGTCGTAGAGACTTAGAGTTCGAAGAAGATGATTGGTGTATTCTTGAAGGTCTCCCCCATGAAGGGTATTATACAGTTCGAAAATAAAGGGAAATTACATCTGAGTTATGTCGGCCTATATAGAATCATTCAAAGGATTGGTGAGGTAGCGTACAAGCTTGAGTTACCACCAGAAATGTCATTAGTACACCCGGTTTTTCATGTGTCCATGTTGAAGAAGGTAGTTGGAGATCCGTTTGCTATTGTGCTAGTTGAGACCATTGAGTTTAATGAAGAACTGTCATATAAGAGGTTCTAGCAACCATTCATGATAGGCAAGTCCGAAAGTTTAGAAATAAAGAAATTGCCTCCATGAAAGTGTTATGGCAAAACCAGTAGGTTGAAGAGGCCACTTGGGAGGCTGAGGCAGAAATGAAGAAGAAGTACCCTCACTTGTTTGAATAGCTATGTAATTAAGTATTTGTGTCCTATGAAGATTTTGAAAGCTTACCTTCTACGAATTTTGTATCACTTGGATAGTTGATGTTAATGGTGTTCCTTTTCTAGTAATGCATTGCTTATGAGGCCACGATTGGTATTATTTCATATTATGTTGCATCTTTGGATTATGTATATGTTGTTAGGATTGGTTTCTAGGATTATCTGACAGGTGGATAGGCCCTGTTACAAAGGAAACTCTGGCAAATGTTTTGCGAATTTTAGGGAGTTCATGTACTTTAGGACTGCTGGTGTGTGGTATGGCAGTTGAGTCGCATCAAATGTTAATTGTGAGCTTTGACCCTCATTCAAGGACGAATGATCTTAAGTCGGGGAGGATGTGAGGCCCCTCAAACTTAGATGATCGTGATAATACATTTAGGAGTTGCATTGGATACTGTTGAGGGCCTAAGGAGATACCTAGGTCTAAGCCATGTTGGGAACTATGCAATGGGCTAAAGTTTCAGGAATTCGCATAAGTTCGAATTCAAACGCATGATTCTGCCAAAATATTAATGCTTAAGAAGTGATCTACCTATCAGATTAAATCTCTTTGAGTCTAGTTTTCAACTCATCAAACTCTTCCTCATTTGGATATGCATACAGAAAGTTATTGCCATTTTACCGGACCTATGTCATGTGCGCGGCCAATGTGCGGACACACATACTTGGGAGTTTCTGCCTTGTGTCCGCGCCCAATGCGCGGACGCGCACGTAGGATTCATATAAATACCCCCAAGGTCGGGTAGGGAGAGTGTCTAAGTCATTTATTTGAGCTAGGGCTTGCTCTATCATGGGGAATCCGTCCCATGCTTCCCTCCCATGAAACAAGGTAATGTTTTTGGAGTATTTTGAGTTGATTATTACTCCTAAACACTTATATTAAGAAGGGTTAATCTTGAAGGTCCATAGGATTCAATTCAAATCCCCTAAATTGGTCAAGAACACTACAAATGGGGATTCTCTAGAGTGTTACTACAAGAGGTATGTCTACCATATCTAACTAGTCTATGATGATTATTTATGTAACAAATATATGTTAGGACTTATGGGATGGTGATTAGAAGCCATAAGTGCCTAATCTAGGTTGTCTGGGTGTTGTAGAGATTGTGAAATGGGTTAATTAAGTAGATTGATGGTTTAGGTGTGAATTTTTGGGCATGCATGTGCTAATGGAAGTTGTGGATGGCCTAGAGACGAAGATAAGGTAAATCATTGGTATGAAAGGTGGTTGTGAGGTGAAGAAATTCCATTGAAGGAGGTTGTAGAAAGATATTCACATTAGATGCTTGATAAAAAGTCTAAATGACTTAAAGTATAGAAATCTTACTAATATAGTTACAAATGTGTTACATTGTTGTAGATTGAAGTTTTTTAGTGTGGTGGACGCCGTAGTATTATTAAAGGGTGAATTTCAGGTATGTATGGCTAAAAACTCTTCTTCTTAGAATCGAATACCCGGTGTTCGTATAGTTGGTGTAAGCCACCAATTTGATCATACTAGAATTTGTTATTCCCAATGTGATGTGTTGAATAGCATATGTTCAATATTTGTTCTAAATGCTTATCGTGTCATCTTGCTCCCCTTGAGGATGTGTTTAAATATGTGGAATATGTGTTGAGAAAGGCTAAGGTGCCGTGTCAAAAATCGAATAAAGGTTGTTATCCTAATTTGTATGAAAAGCCCCTATGTGCACAAATGGCTTACATGATAGGTCTTATTGTTCCTGACGGTAATGTTATTTGAAAGTGTAA
This sequence comes from Nicotiana paniculata, assembly GCA_005239505.1. Classification (NCBI taxonomy): domain Eukaryota; kingdom Viridiplantae; phylum Streptophyta; class Magnoliopsida; order Solanales; family Solanaceae; genus Nicotiana; species Nicotiana paniculata. The sequence goes on along the minus strand of MDKI01063576.1, from coordinate 80,470 downwards.
AAAAAGGAAACTAAAATTCTGAAATACGTCCAAGTGCCAAGAATGACTTAATAAATGAGGCCACTTGTGCCCGTGTATTGAAATATGGGAAAGCAACATGAAGTGATATGATTGCTTAAAAGGTTGATGTCTCAAGTGAGATGGCCTAGCTGATCGGGCCGTGATCAGACGCCATGCCGCACACATGGTGGTAACTGTGCTGGAAATGATAACTAAAATTGTGGATATGGTTGATGTCTCAAATGAGATGACCTAGTCGATCGGGTCGAGATCGGACTCTATGTAAGAACACGATGGTATTGTGGATTGTGGCATATCGATACTAAAGGTCCCTCAACCTAATAATATGGAAATTGACTTGGAAACTTACGTCACCCTTATTTGATGTTTTACTATTGTTTGAAGCTCTTATTGAATTGATGATTATTTCCTCCTTGTATTACTGTTCATTCTATTAAGATGGTGTTTTAGCTTTACATACTAATACTATTCGACAGTATTAACATCCCCTTTTTTGCCGGGGGTGCTACATCTTTAAATGGATGTCGGTAGTTCTATAGCAGACAGGGTTGATCGCTGCTAGTGCCGCATCCTTTTCCCAGCAGACTCGGTGAGCCCCATTTCATCCCGGGGTCATGTCACGTACTGTATTTTTTGTCCTTACTTTTACCACGTTTTGAGGTATAGCCGGGGCCTTGTTGCCGGTACTATCATAACTCTTTTTTGCATCTTTAGAGGCTCCATAGACATTACGTGGGTGGTGTATGGGTGTTAGAAAGGTCAGGTGAATTATGTTTCCCTTTATACTCTTATTCCATTAAATCATAAAGTGTACGCATTTTGGAAAATATCAATAATGTAGTAGAAATCGAAATGAATTAGTAGTTTATATATATATATATATATATATATATATATATATATATATATATATATATATGTAGGATCCTTTCACTTTTTAACTAATGAAAAACATGCCTTCTCCTGATTGTAAGTGAGTCGAGTAGAATCCGGTCCCTCCCCACGAGTTTGGGGCGTCATAGAAAGGTAATGTCGTTGACCTATATGTTGAGTAAGTGAATGGGTTATAGATAATGCGTGGTACTTTTGGGTTAAATATTGAGGCATAGATGTTACACTATTGTGCTTATTCTATTCTAAATATTCTTGGTATGATGAGTTAGGGGAGTTGTGTAAAAGGTCGTGTCTACATAAAGTGTAGTTTGATTGCTCGAGGATGAGAAATGGTTTAAGTGTGGGGTGTTGATGGTAGGAAATAATCTCGTGCTTTAGTCGCTTATTGCACTCTAATTTTATTGCACTTTAATTGGGTTTGAGATTTAATTGCTAGTGTTTTGCACTAATTGTGTGTTTTATGCCTTGTAGGAGTGATTCCGAGTGATGTAGATGTTACCAAATGAAATCAAGTGATTTGGAGCTTTGACGCCTGAGTAAAAGTCTAAGGGATTAAGCTGGGATCGCGTTCTGGGGTCGAGAACCACGTCTGGATAGCAAAATAAGCAAGAAAAATCCATACTCTTGAATTCTCTAGAACCGAGGCGCGTGGGCGGCCCGTAGGGCATCGCGCTAGCCAAATTCCTGCTGCCTAACATATTACAAGCTCTCTGAAGTTCAGCACAACCGCCCCGCCAGGCACGTCGTCCCATGTGGTGGGCCTGTACATTTTTTACAGAGCCATAATCCAATTGCGCGCAGGAAAATGTGTTTTCATCAGGGCCCGACCCTACCTAGTATAAATACATGTTAAAATGTTATTTTGGTACTTTTGAAACATCTTATAACGAAGGAGGCTAAGGAGGAGTTGGGAAAAGGAAGAGCACAAGGATTTCATTATTCAATCCTCACTCAAGACACGAGTTTGGATCGTTTTATGTTTCCCTTTAACTTAAACATATTTGTGATGAATTACTCCATATCTATGTAGTCGTTCTCATTAGGGTTTTATAGAATTGATGTATTTATATTTGTTTGTGGATTATAACTCTAGTTTTATGTATTGAATCGTTTTGGATGTTTTAATCGTTGCATCTATATTCACTTGTTCATGTAACCGAGAAAGGCATAACATGTGATATCTTTGTATTATATTTTGTTGGTTAAAAAATGATTCTTATCAGTAATCAAAAGAGGCTAGTTGAATTGTTGATTAAACCGAGTTAGGAGGATAATCGAAAGAGGTTCTCCTAAAGACCAGTCAACTATGAATTCCTGCATATCTTCACAGAGCATAAATTGGTTCATCTTGTGAGGTTGAGAATTAATCGAGCGAGGAGTGTCTACCAAACGTTTGGACTAATAGTTGAGCGAATTCGAGAGACTCACTTGAACATTAGAAGTGAATTATCTAGAGTTAATTCCCAGATTATTATCTGGCACCTATCCTACCAACCCCTATTTACTCCCAACTGATAACTTTCTTTGCTTACTCATTGTTGCGATTGTCACTAGTCAATAGTTTAGATTCTTAGTTAATTGTAGTTTTTAATCACATAATTCTCAACTGTTGATCACCTTGGATAGAAACAAAGCTATAAACTACAAAAATATTGTTAAATTCCAATCCCTGTGGATACGATATTATATAATACTATATTCGTCTAGCGAGAATATTTAAGTTTGTGTTTCGAGCTCGTCAGGATCACGCAGTGATATATAGAAATATTGTGATTGAAATTGTGAAATGTGAGTATGAGGTGGTACCTCGGTTGTGATTTTCACAGTACATTTAATGTTGGAACAACTTGTTGATTTGAACGGTCATTGTTCTTCCTTTAATCATTCATCTGAATTTTGATTATGTTTGGTTATTCCTTGTTATCTTGGTGTTGGAATGATTGTGGTTTCTTATGTGTGCCATGAATTCTATGTGATTTGTTGTGTTTCTGTAACATGCCAATTTGCGCCTCCGTTATAACTTAGTGAATTCATTTTTAATGTGAATTTAATTATGTGGAGTCACTATATCATATTTTGTTAAGTTGTTGGTAACATAATGGTTTAAATAAAAGAATTATTAATATTCTTAATTCTACGTGCCTCTTAAGATAGAACTCATTACCTCACTTGGTGCCTTATTATTCTAAATGATTATTGCATTTTCACTGTAATTGGGTTCTCAAATTACACTCATCACCCTGATAGCTGTTTACCTTACTCAAAATTATTATCATGTTTTTCCTTAACACAATTTATATTTAATTCATTAATTTAACTTTGTTTTGGTTTGTTTAAGAATGATACTTTTACTCAATTTTATTTATTTCTAAACTAAACCCATCTTATACTCTATTTCGTACAAATTGTATATTATTTTACTTTACTTGATTTCTAGAATAAACTCATTATTTCATTTGACACCTTACTTTATTCAAGAATGTTATTATGTTTTATGGTCTCTAAATATATCTTTTGTTAATCCAAATTAATATTTGTCACGGTTGTAAGGTACATGGTAGTACGTGGGCTTTTCCGTGCGAAGGTGATTGTTATCGTGGGCATGAGGTGCCATATGTGTAAGATTTGGATGTTTTGGTCCATGACTTCTGGTTTATGAGGTGTGATGCCTCGAGCTAATTCTTGTTGTAAGTCCATGCATTGGGAGCAATATGATTATTTGACTTGTCATCTATTTTTCTTATTTGAGTTCATTTACATCTCATCGGTGTTCTGATTATGTTGTTTCTTTATTACTCGTTTACTGCTTGGTGCAATTTTTGTTTCTATTACTTCGTTGTTTGTTGTAAATCAATAATATTTCTGTTGTTGGTCTTACATTGATGTTCTTTCCATTGTTAGCTTTTGTATTCCTTGAGCAGATTTCTATGACAGCTGTCTTGACATGGCCTCGTCACTACTCTACCGAGGTTAGGCTTTATACTTCTTGGGTACCGTTGTGGTGTACTCATGCTACGCTTCTACATATTTTTGTGCAGATCTAGGTATTCTAACTATGTTGTTGAGAGTTTTTTTGCGCGGCGAGAGACTTCGAGGTATACCTACTTGACGTTCACAGGACTCGGAGTCACCATCTTACTTCATTATGGTACTTTGAAATTGTAATTCAAAATAGTATCGTGTTTCGAAACTCTAGTGTGTTTTAGTAGTGTTTAGGATTCTGTACTAGCAATTTTGTGAAATGTATAACTATTGGCCGCTTGCAGCTATCCATGTCATTTAATGGTTTATGATAAATGAATAAATAGCTCTATTATGTTATTAAAGAAACATGTGTTAGGCTTATCTAGTCTTGGAGACTAGGTTCCATCACGATATCCTAAGGTGGAAAATTGGGGTCGTGAAACCTAGTCATAGAGACTTGGCACCATCACGACATCCTAAGCTGGGAAATCGGGGTCGTGACACTTGATCTGCACAAAAATGTGCAGCAAGCGTAGCACGAGTACAACACAATGGTACCTAGTATGTATCAAGATTAACCTCAGTGCAGTAGTGACGAGGAATAGTTAAGAAACCTACTAGACATAATAACATGTGCAAGTATGAATATAAAACTAACATGGAATAATATAAAGCTAAACATGGCAAGAACAATGTTACAGTAGTTGCAGTAAGAACTAGAAACAACAATTAATAACAAGGAGCCAACTGGTAAATACGCCCTAAAGTAAGCAGAATACAAATAAAGTCTGGTGAAACCAAGTAAGGGGAAACAAGTAACATCCCAATAAGACAACCTCTTTCACACTAGGTTTATAAAAGAACTTCCCCGAGATACCACACCTCATAACCGTAATTCACGGGTCCCAAGTCACGAACCCTAATCACCTTTCATCTTGTGCCAACATTACAAATCACAACCGCGCAAACAACTCACATGCCAATACCATTAATATCTCATATATGCACGGAAAACTCACGTGCTAAGAGAGAGACAATATCTCATATCCGCACGTACAACTCACGTTCTAGAAATGATTTACCTCATAACCGCACAGAAAACTCACATGCCAATAGTAGCAATATCTCAAATCTGCATGAACAACTCACGTGCCAATAGTACAACTCTCATTCAGAAGGAAGGTATACCAGAATACATGTAAATGATCATCAATAATCAAGGTTCATATTCCTTGACTAACATAAGAGACAAATTGGTGTGTATGCTTGTGCACGTGTATTATCACAACTCGAGTCAATCAAGTAAGACCAGAGACAAACGAATGGCACATAGGAAACAACACAACAAAACCATAATATGCATGACTCACACAAGGTAGGAACATCACTACACAAATATCATCAATGACAATGTCCCCAGGATATCATAAATCATCACAATTCATCCTTGACATAGCCCCATTGTCCAGACGCGTGTGCAAGAATAAAGTTAATGTACGCATTTTCTCGCCACACAAACATAATAATATTCCCCCATTGTCTCGCCACATGCGCAAACCGCATATATATCCCGTCTTGTGAGGATATGATATGCCACGAGGTGGCTTGATATTAACGCTTGGGCTGAAAGAGCCCCCCCGGAGCCTGTACACACCCCCAGTGAGCGCAGGTACCTACTGAGTGCGAGTGCCGAGTGCCGAATAACGAGTGATTGGGAGGCATGAGTGATAGTGAGGCTGCCTGAGGGGATGATACTGAGTGACTGTGAGGTATGCTGAGTGATGTTCTGCCCGAGGGGCGATTCATGATTTATGTTTTGGCCCGAGGGGCTACTTACGACTTATTTCATTTTTACACTAAATTCTTCGAGTATTTTTATTTCTGAAATTATTGGAAAACACATTTTTTTAAAGGATTTTACTGAAGTTGGATTTTAAGGTATGCTGATTTCATATATATATATATATATATATATATATATATATATATATATATATATACTGTTGGAAAGAAATTTTGTGCATATTATGAACTAATGATTTGATATCATGTGTTTTTTACTACTTAGACTTGATTTATTTCAATTACTACTGAGTTGGCGTACTCACATTACTCCCTGCACCTCTGTGTGCAGATACATGTGCTGATACAGAGCGTTAGTCATCTATTTCCATGCGGAGACAGAGTCGGGACATAGAGGTAGCTGTTCAGCATCCACATCATCTCTGTTTTCCCTTTCTTATTTTGTACCTAGTTATTCGTTCCGAGGTTTTGTATTATTATAGTACAATTTTTGGTATTATCCTTAGATGCTCATGACATGTTGACGCCGAATCTTGGGAATGATTTTAGACTATTTAACTATTTAATTTGCTTAATAGATTCAGTAACTTACTTACATCTATGAAATGTTGAAAAAATGAGTTAGGATTTTTGAAAGAAACTGTAAATATGTGAGTGTTGGCTAGCCTAGTTCCATGATAGGATCCATCACGACCAGTTTAGGATTTGGGGTTGTGACAAGTTGGTATCAGTGCCTAGGTTACATAGGACTCAACGGTCATGAGCAGGTTTAGTAGAGTCTTGCGGACGGTACAGAGATGTCTATACTTATCTTCGAGAGGCTGCAGAACCCTTAGGAACAATCTCATTTTTCTTGAATTCTGTCGTGCCATTTTATTGATTCTAGAAATCCAAACTTCTGTTGTTTCATTCTCTCACAGATGGTGAGGACTCGCGCTACCGATCAAGGTGATCAACTACCAGCTAGACTAGCGAGAGGTCGATGTTGCGGTCGAGGTCGTGGTAGAGGTAGGGGCCAGCCCGTGCAACAGCAAGGGCAGTACCAGTTGATCCTCCTACTATTCAGTATCAGACTCCCGCCGTAGATGCTCCAACGGGACAAGCTCAGGCATCGGCAGTGCCTATTGTTATTCCGGGTCTTCAGGAGACCTTGGCTCGGATCTTGACTGTGTGTACCACCCTTGCTCAGGTAGTTGCCGCTACTTCTCAGGCCGGGGGAGGCAGTCAGAATCTAGTTTCCCGGACACCTGAGCAGGTTACTCAGGGCCATCAGACACCGGGTGCGGTTCCAACCCAGTAGATTGCTCCAGTTTGGGACTTCATGGTTCCGACTACGACAGAGGACGAGCAATGTAGAGTGGAGAGGCTTAGTAGACTTCAGCCTCCGACATTCAGTGGTGCTGAGGGCGAGGATGCCTAGGGTTTCCTGGATAAGTTTCAAAGGATGCTGCGTACTGCTGGGATTCTGGAGACCAGTGGGGTCTCGTTTGCTACGTTTCAGTTTTCTGGTGCTGCTTTCACTTGGTGGGAGTCTTTTGAGAGGCGTAGGCGTGTTGGTTAAGCACCCCTCACCTGGAAGCATTTCTCCACTATCTTCTTGGAGAAGTATGTACCCCAGTCTCACAGGGAGGAGCAGCACATGATTTTTGAGCAGCTGCGTCAGGGGGAGCTATTAGTGATGCCGTATGAGATGCGGTTTTTGAAGTTGGCTCGTCATGCCACCAAGTTGGTCCCTACTGATAGGGAGAGGATTAGGAGGTTCGTGGTTGGTCTCACTTATTAGCTCCACCTTTTCATGACTCGGGAGAGAGTATCATAAGCTACATTTGAGCAGGTTGTTGATATTGCTCGAGATATTGAGTCAGTTCGCCGCCAGGAGCGGGAATCAGGTGGTTCTAGTGGTGCTCCTTCCAAGGGGAACTTTCAGCATGGTAGAGGCCGTTTATTCAGGCCTCCTTAGTTAGTGCTCCCAGCCTATAATGGTGCATCTTCGGGGCATGGTCCCCACAGTTCTCAGCCAGGCCGTTCTTCATTCGGTGCCCTCCCAGCCCAGAGTTCAGCTCGAGCACCACCAGTTCAGAGTTCCTCTATGCATGATTATTCTAGTGGCCATTCTGGTGCCAGGGGTTCCTATCAGTCTCTGTCTCCAGCTCCGGGGATATGTTTTGAGTGTAGAAAGTTTGGGCACATGTGGAGACAGTGTCCCCGTCGATCTGGTGGTTCTTCTCAGCAGAGGGGACAACCCTCGACTTCAGCTCGAGTTACTTCACCACCCGCCCAAATAGCCAAGGATGGTAGTCAGTCAGCTAGAGGCCGCTCTAGAGGGGGAGGTCGAGCAGGTGGAGGTCAGGCCCGTATGTATGCATTTCCAGCCAGGCCAGCTGCTATGACCTCTGATGCAGTGATCGCAGGTATTGTCTAGTCTGTCACCGAGATGCTTTGGATTTATTTGACCCTGGTTCTACATATTCCTATGTTTCATCATATTTTGTCCATTTTTTGGATATGCCCCATGACTCTTTAGTTACGTCTGTTAATGTGTCGACTACGATGGGCGATACTATTGTTGTGGACCATGTGTATCGGTAGTGTCTGATATCTATTGGGGGTCTGGAGACCCGAGTGGACCTACTGTTACTCAGCATGGTCGATGTTGATGTGATATTGGGCATGGATTGGTTATCTCCATGTCATGTTGTTCTTGATTGTCACGCTAAGATCGTGACCTTAGCTATGCTATGATGTCCGAGGATTGAGTGGAGAGGTTCTTTTGAGTATGTGCCTAGAAGGGTGATTTCCTACCTGAAGGCCCATCGCTTGGCTCAAAAGGTGTGTTTATCTTATCTAGATTTTTTGAGGGATTTCAGTGGTGAGACTCCCGCTATTGATACGGTTCCTGTGGTCCGTGACTTTCGGGATGTGTTTCCTGCAGATCTGCCAGGCATGCCACCTACTGGCACTTAGCCTATTTCTATTCCATCTTATCGTATGGCACCAACGAAGCTAAAGGAATTAAAGTAGCAGCTTCAGGAACTACTAGATAAGGGGTTCATTGGGCTTAGTGTGTCACCTTGGGGTGCACCGGTGTTGTTTGTGAAGAAGAAGGATAGTTCTATGTGCATGTGTATTGATTATCGGCAGCTGAACAGGGTAACGATGATGAACCGGTATCCCTTGCCTCGTATAGATGACTTGTTTGATCAGTTGCAGGGTGCCAGGGTATTTTCCAAGATTGACTTGCGTTTCGGCTATCATCAGTTGAAGATTCGGGGGCAAGACATTCTGAAGACTGCTTTCAAGACTAAATATGGTCATTATGAGTTTCTGGTTATGTCATTCGGGCTGACCAATGCCCCAACAGCCTTTATGCACTTGATGCACAGGGTATTCTGGCCTTATATGGATTCTTGTGTCATCGTGTTTATTGATGATATCTTGGTGTATTCCCAATCTCGGGAGGATCATAAGCAACATTTGGGAGTTGTGCTTCAGACCTTGAGGGAGAAGAGATTGTATGCAAAATTTTCTATGTGTGAGTTCTTTCTTGATTCGGTAGCGTTCTTGGGGCACGTGGTGTCCATGAAGGGTATTCAGGTTGACCCAAAGAAGATAGAGTCAGTGCAGAGCTGGCCTAGACCTTCATCAATGATATCCTGAATCTCTCCATAACAGATAACCTCGCCATCGATGGGATTTTTGTCCCTAGCACTAGCAAAACTATCTGTTGTTGCCGATAAAGTCACTCCACTATTTTGAGTCTTGCATCGGGAATCCCGTTCTTTGGTATGTAATTAGTATCCATTGAGAAGGCGAAGAGACACGGTCAGAATGAATCAAGACAGAATAAAGGGCAGATTCAGGGATCTTCGATTAATGAGCCAAAACATTACATTCTTCATGCAACAGTTACGATTAATCATTGTAACGTTACATTAATACCATTATTAGCCATTAATGCTCAATCACTGAAAAGAGTAGACGTTATATTAAGAAATTCCCTATAAAATGGAGTAAAATATAACTTGTAAGGACAAGTTCGAACCGCTATTAAAATATACTTACTTTTTACGCATCTTTCTGCTTTCTATTTACGAATTTACTTACAATTATTAGAATATTCTTTGGTTATCAGAAACCCGTGCTCTTCTAAAAATAGCTTTGGCAGAGAGTCTAATTCTTTGGTTAAACAAATTGGTTCCGTTACCGGGAATCTGATAATCTCTATTTTTTCTCAAACAACATTCTGTAAATTATGTCAAACACCAACGACAACAACCAACAAAGGATTGGAACTCCAGTTACATCACCTTCAGGTTCCCCACGGGGCTCAAGGGAACATTCCCCAGAGAGATCTATGACTCAAAATAATAATCACAATGGAAAAAAAAACAAACAGGAGAAGAAGATCCTGTAAAACAAATGGTTGGTGAATATGTGACTCAAACCTTACAAGCTTTCATGAGGGGACTGCTAGCTGCATTACTACACCTCCTCCTAACAACACCGCAACTGTGGAAAATCCACAATTCGGACTAGCAAACTCAGGAAGTAGAGGCACTCCAAATGAGTCCCTTGAAGTAAGACCAGGTATGTCCAGTAATCTAGAATTACAGTCTTTATTACTAACCTTGCAGAAACAGGTGAAGGAACAAAATGAACAAATCGAGCAAATTCCTGGAGTACCACCTGTTATTAAAGGCATTGACATTGATAGATAGTCTAAACAACCTTGGAAGCCAAATGCAGCACCCTTGCCTATTCCCAAGAAATTCAAAATGCCTGATATTCCCAAGTACGACGAGACAACTGATCCACGTGATCCTGTAATTGTTTTACTACAGGAGTAAAAGGCATTGATTTGACTATATAAGAAATTGAATCAGTACTAGTCAAGAAGTTCAGAGAGACACTCACCAAAGGAGCATTAACATGGTATTCTCTTCTACCCGAAAATTCTATTGGCTCTTTTGCTGAGCTTGCAGATTCTTTTATAAAAGCACATTCCGGTGCACAAAAAGTCAAAAAAAGAATAGAAGACATATTCAAGATAAAACAAGTAGACGCGGAGTTGCTCCAAGAATTGGTAGACAAGTTTCAACGAGAAAGAATGCTGCTACCAAGGGTACCTGACAATTGGGCAGCAATGGCGTTTGCAAGCAACTTAAAAGACAAAAGATTAGAAGCCACGAGAAGACTCAAGGAAAGATTGAGAGAATTCCCAGCCACGACATGGAAAGATGTCTATAACATGTACAATACGAAGATACGAATAGAAGAAGACACCATTGCTCAATCAAAAGCTGAAGATCGAGCCAGTTCTAGACGCTCCGAACCAGAAAGGAGAACATGTAAGAACATGTACGATCCATATATGGGACCTTAAGGACGAGAAACTCATTCAAGGTTTGAAAACACACGGTCGAAATATAGACCGTCAAATAGAGATACGAACTCATCCTCTTCAAGATCTAGGAAAGATTAGGAGAAACGTAACAGAGGTAACGCAAGAGCCGAAGACTACACCTTCAATGTAAGTACTTCTGAATTAATTACCATACTGAGAAACATGGGAGATAAAGTTCGACGGCCCAAAGAAATGAGATCGAATCCAAATAGAAGGAATCTAGACTTCCGGTGCGAATTCCATAACGATCATGGACACAAAACATCATATTGTAGATTGTTGCAAGGTGAGGTAGAATAATTATTAAAACAAGGCTATCTAATAGAACTGTTTAGTGAAAAAGGAAAACATGCATATATGAAGAACAGGCAAGAGCACCCGAAACCACCATCTTAAAAAATAACAGTGAATGTGATACACCGAGGAGAGGAGGTGAACGGAATAGTCTGCAAAAAACAATAAAATTCCCAATTACATATGGGAAGCGGATTCGTGAAGAGATGGAAGCAGACAATATAACGTTCGACAATGCATATGGCAACAAATTGCTTCTTCCTCATAACGACGCTCTGGTAATATCTCTACTCATACATGACACTAACATAAAAAGAGTGTTGATTGATCTAGGTAGATCAGTAAACATCATTTTGTTGAGAGTTGTGGAAGAAATGCTAATGGAGGATTGAGTAATCCCAAAAGCAGCCTTTTCTGGATTTGACAACTCTACGGTCATAACAAAAGGAGAAATTGAGCTTAGTACCTATGCAGGAGGAGTAATCAAAAATACAAAATTTCAAGTCATTGACACCGATATGGCTTACAACATGATCATGGGGAGACCATGGATCTATGACATGTATGCAATACCCTATACTTTATACCAGGTAATAAAATTCCCTTACAAATGGGGAATTCAACAGATTCGAGGCGATCAGTAGACCTCATGGAATATAAATTCAGTAGTACACTCAAACAAAAAAGAGGTAGCGAAAAAGTCAAAAAATGATGAAATTTCCCAATTAGGTATGAAAGAAGAAATTGGAATCCAAATAGGTACGGAAGAAGGAAGACACGAGAAGGTGAACCAAATCACCACAGAAGCAACATCAACACATACGGACATGGATTCCAGACCCGATGTCATTCAGGATCCAGAAGAAGATGAGCATATTAAAACAACCATTGAGGAGCTCGAAGCTATCCCATTGTTCGAGCAGAAGTCTGAGAAAAAAGTTCGTATAGGCACGAGGCTAAGCCCCGCAAGAAGAGGTAAGTTAATTGAATATTTAAAAGCTAACTACGATTGTTTCGCTTGGTCCCATTCAGATATGACAGGTATACCTCCGGAAGTGATGACTCATAAACTAAATGAAGATCCATCCTTCGTGCATGTCAAGCAAAAGAAAAGAAAGCAAGGACCATTCAAGAACCATATCGATGAAGAGGTAAAAAAACTCTTGAAAATTGGTTCAATACGCGAGGTAAAATATCCTAATTGGTTAGCTAATACTGTAGTGGTACCCAAAAAGAATGGTAAATGGAGAGTATGCGTAGATTACACAAATTTGAAGAAAGCATGCCCCAAAGACTCCTTTCCATTACCACACATAGATCAGATGATTGATGCCACTGCAGGTCATGAATTGTTGAGCTTTCTAGATGCATATTCTGGTTATAATCAGATAAAAATGGATCCCTCAGACAAGGACAAACCTTCCTTTATTACAAACAGGGGGACTTATTGTTACAAAGTCATGCCTTTTGGCCTGAAAAATGCTGGAGCCATGTATCAAAGGCTAGTGACCAAGATGTTCCAGGAACATCTGGGGTAAACAATGCAAGTATACATTGATGACATACTGGTAAAATTAACTCTTCCGGAAGATCATTTCCATAATCTTTCAATAACCATCGAAATCCTGCGTAGGTATAACATGAAACTAAATCCAAGAAAATGCGCCTTTGGCGTTGAATTAGGTAAGTTTTTGGGTTTCCTTGTATCAAATATGGGTATAGAAGTAAACCCCGCTCAGATTAAAGCTATTGATGAAATACCTGATATGCTTACGAGCAAAAAAGAAGTTCAAAAACTAACAGGAAGAATTACAGCCTTAGGAAGATTTATCTCCAGGTCTTCGGAGAAGAGTTTTAAATTCTTTTCAGTTCTAAAAAAGCAGAATTAGTTCGAATGGACGGAAGAATGCCAACAGGCTCTCAAAGAGCTGAAGGCCTACCTATCAAAACCCCCGCTGTTGTCTAAACCAAGGGAAGGGGAGAGGCTGTATTTTTATCTTGTCGTAGCAGAAATTGCCATAAGTGCAATACTGATAAAAGAAGACAGAGGTAAAAAATCTCCGTTGTGACCTCATCTAGAAAAATTAGCCTTAGCTCTAATCATGGCAGCTACTTTGAATGTCACCCAATCACTGTTGTCACCTCGTATCCACTAAGAAATATTTTGCATAAACAAGAGTTATCCGGGAGACTAGCTAAATGGGCAATAGAATTAAGCGAACATGACATAGTATATCAGCCTAGGACTGCAATAAAGTCTCAAATTTTAGCTGATTTCGTCGCTGATTTTAATACTAGCATAATCTCTGAAGTGGAAAAAGAGTTACATCTCTTCAACGGAGCTAATCCAGAAGTTTGGACCCTATTTACTGACGGTTCTTCTAACATAAAAAAGCCGGCTTGGGAATTGTTTTAATACCACATGTGGGTGAAAAGATATGACAAGTCATTAAATTTTATCCCGTAACTAACAATGAAGCAGAGTACGAAGTTGTCATTGTAGGGCTTGAACTAGCACGAGAACTCTCAATTGAGAAAATCGTGATAAAAAATGACTCTCAACTAGTGGTAAACCAGATGTAGGGGACTTATACCGTAAGAGAGGCTTGGATTCAACAATATCTGGAAAAGGCATGAGACCTAGAAACTCAATTCCAGTCATGGAAAGTTACGCAAATACCTAGAGAGGAAAATGTAGAAGCAGATGCATTAGCTAACCTCGCAGCAGTTGCCGACGTAACAAATAAAGACAAATGCAATTTTCATACACCTATTTGATTCAGCAATCGACCAGGACAAAAATGAGGTAACATTTAACAATTTAACTTGGGATTGGACAAATGAAATTATAAACCTTTTGCAGAATGGCACCGTGCCTAAAGATAAAAAAACAGCTCAAGCACTTCGCCGTAAAGATGCACAGTACTACCTAGTTTGTGAAACTTTATACCTTAAAATGTACGGAGGTCCCCTGGAAAATTTCCTTGTACCCAATCAAACGGAGTACGTGATGAAGGAAGTACACGAAGGACACTGCAGAAACCATGCAGGAGCAAGATCCTTAGTCAAAATCCTAATTAGAGCAGGGTACTATTGGCCTAAAATGGAGGAAGATGCTGAGAGCTTCGTAGCTAAATGCGACAAATGTCAGCGATATGCAACCAATATGCACCGACCAGCAGAATTACTCTACCCTGTGGTCTTACCATGGCCATTCATGAAATGTGGATTTGGTTTAACCTCGTATTAACTGATTATTTCACAAAATGGTTGGAGGTACACACTTTTAAATAGGTGCGAGAGAAAGAAGTTAAAAGCTTCATATGGCGACACATAATATGCCGCTTTGGAATACTAAAGGATATCGTATGTGACAATGGACCACAATTCATAGGCTCACAAATCACATAATTCTTCGAAAGCTGGAAAATCAAGCGAATCACTTCATCACCATATCACCCCGTGGCTAATAGGAAAGCTGAGTCAACAAACAAAGTCATTGTCAAAGCTTAAAGAAATGGTTGGAAAAAGCCAAGGGAAACTGGCCTGACGAGCTACCGGCAGAATTATGGGCTTACAAAACTACTGCAAAAGTAGCCACGGGAGATACTCCATTCGCGTTTGTCTACGGTTCAGAAGCATTAATACCAGTGGAAATCGGTGAACCAAGCACAAGATTCAAAACGACAACGAAATAAACAAACAACGACGAGTTAAGGACAAATATGGATTTGCTCGAGCAAAGAAGAGAAGCTGCATTAATACGTATGGTAGCCCAAAAACAAATTATAGAGCGATATTACAATAGAAAATCTCACCTAAGATATTTCAAAATTGGGGATTTCGTTCTTAAAAAAGTCTTACAATCAACAAAGGAAGATGGTGCAGGAAAGCTAAATCCAAACTGGGAAGGGCCCTACAAAGTCTGTGGCATTGCTGGAAAAGGCGCTTACAAGATGGAAACTATGGACGACATAATCTTATGCAATTCATTTGAAGAAGTATTACTTCTGAAGTAACGGGAATACCCTCTGTCAGGTATCATTATGTTCAATTATACTTTTGTATAGTTAAAGTTATACTAACCATTTTAGATGATAGGAAAAAAGCTAACCCATCAGCAGATGATGATATTAGACCTGCATAGACACGAGGAAGTAACTGAATTCCCGGTCTAGGGTTACAACTTTCTGATGGACTGTAACGACCCGGCCGGTCGTTCCATGAGATTTTCCCTGTTTTCCCCTATTTCTGATTTATCATATATTGCTTAGCCTGTTTATGTTGTGTTGGGTCAGTTGGTTTGGGTTCAGAGTGGTCGTTGTGAGAATTGAGGCATTTAGTCTCTCAGAGTATCCTAATAGTTGAAAAAGTCAACTGAGAACTCACTTATTGGTGAACGACCTCGAAATGTGGATTTTATGTCTCGGATAGCTTTGTTAGGTGACTTGGGACTTAGGAGTGTGTCCGGAATGGAGTTTTGATGTCCGGTGTAGAATTAGGCTTGAATTGGCGAAATTTAGTTTTTGGTGTTTTCTGATCGGCAGTGGAAAATAGGCTATCAGGGTCGGAAAGGGATTCCGGAAGTTGGAACAGCTCCGTAATGTAATTTTGGATATGTGTGTAAAATTTCAGGTCGATCGGAGGTGTTTTGGTAATTTTCGGAGTTGTTGGAGAAATTTTGAAGTTTCAAAGTTCATAGGTTTGAATTTGATGTAATTTTGGTGTTTTCATGTTGTTTTTGGTGTTAGGCTCGACAAAATTTGAACAATGCTATGGGGTGTGTTGGTATGTTTTGTTGGGGCCCCGAGGGGCTCGGGATTGATTTCGGATGGTTTGCGGATTTTGAACTTAGGAAATTGCAGCAATTCTAGTGTGTGGCCGCACCTGCGGATGGGAAGGTCCATGCACAGGTGCGAAAGGAGGCTAGGCAGGGGGAGTCCGCAGGAGCGTAGATTGGCCGTGCCTGCGAAGCTGCAGGTGCGGAGAGAAGATTGCAGGTGCGAGAAATGGTCCGTTATTAGGATTTCACAGGTGTGCACCTGGAACCGCATGTGTGGGTCCGCAGGTGCGATGCAAGATCCGAAGGTGTGGATTAGCTGTGCAGAACAGTATAAAAGAAAGCCTACGTGAAATTTTAGTCATTCTACCATTGTAGCATGCGGTTGTAGCTTATTTGAGGGAAACATTAAGAGAGAATTTGAGGGTCTTCAGTGGAAGTAAGTTCCCAGATTATTAAAATCGTTTCTATGTTATTTTGTTCGGATTAGGCTTGTAATTTGAAGGATTAAAGTAGAAAAAGTTTTGAAAAATGGGAGGAGGACTTGGAAAATTCTTTTGGCAATTTGGGTAGGCAAGTCCGATTATGGTGTTTTTGGTATGTGTAGAATCGTGGGAGGACGAGGTTTCTAGTGATGTAAATTTTATCGAAATCTGAGACGTGGGCCCGGCGCTCGAGTTTGGCCGAACTTCTAGATTTTTTTATAAATTGATAGTTTTCGATTGGGTTGTGTTCCTTTAGTATATATTAATGATGTTAAACCGGTTTTGGTTAGATTCAGAGCAATCAGAAGACAATTGAGGGGCAAGAGCATAGCGGACTAGTATTGTGGCCCGATAGAGGTAAGTAATGGTTATAAATCTTGTCCTGAGGGTATGAAAGCCCAGACTTCCTATTTCTCACTTATTTTAGAATGGCGCACATGTCGGATGACGAGTATGTGGTGCGCACTAATTTTTGGATTGGACTTGGTCCTCTCCGCGACAACTATTGAGTTGCGTATTTTACTCTAAATCATACGTGAAATAGTGTTCTAAAGATTATTGCAATATTTGGGATTTAAGCCATGTTTGGGTCCTCGTGCCGACTTGTTTAGACCCTTTGGGGGCTGTTTACGGCTATTTTTCCTCACAATTTATTGATGATTTCACTCAGTCACATTGTGCTTACTGTTTTCGAAACTCAGCCTGATTTACACTACTTTGAGATTTTAAAAAAATGATGTTTTGGGTCGAGTACCCCATTTTATTGATACATCCGAGGGGCTTTTGAGAGGTTCTGACTGAGTGAGGCCGAGGGGCTGATTGTGAGGATATGATACGCAACGAGGTGGCTTGATATTAGCGCTTGTGCGGAAGGAGCCCCTCCAGAGTCTGTATACACCCACAGTGAGCGCAGGTACCTACTGAGTGCTGAGTGCTGAGTGCCGAGTGATGAGTGATTGGGAGGCATGAGTGACCGTGAGGTTGCCCGATGGGCTGATATTGAGTGGCTGTGAGGTGCTCCGTGATGTTCTGTCCGAGGGGCGATTTATGATTCATGTTTTTGCCCGAGGGGATACTTATGATTTATTTCATTTCCATACTAAATCTTTCAGTGTGAAATTGTTGAAAATATAAATTTTTCAAAGGATTTTTCGGACGTTAGTTCTCAGGCATGATGATTTCATATATCTATGTATATACTGTTGGAAAGAAAGGCTGTGCATATTGTGAATTGATGGTATTGATTTTTATGTGTTTTCTTGCCGCTTAGACTTGATTTATTTTCATTACTACTGAGTTGGTGTACTCACATTACTCCTTGCACCCCTGTGTGCAGATTCAGGTGCAAATACCGAGCATTAACTATCTATTTCGTGCGGTGCCGTAGTGCGAGATATAGAGGTAGCTGTTCAGCGTCCGCATCATCTCTGTTTTCCCTTCTTTTTTGTATCTAGCTATTTATTAAGAGGTTTTGTATTATAATAGTATACCTTTTGGCATATTTCTCTTAGATGCTCATGAAATGTTGGCTCTGGGTTTTGGGGTTGGTTGAACTGTTTATTGGCCTAATGTATTTAGTAAATTCTGTATATTTTATGAAATATTTGAAATTGGTTATGATTTTGAGAGAAACTGTAAATATGTGATTATTGGCTAGCCTAGTTCCACGATTGGTGCCATCACAGCCGGTTTAGGATTGGGGTCCTGGCAGTTTGGTATCAGAGCCTAGGTTACATAGGTTTCAATGGTCATGAGCAGGTTTAGTAGAGTCTTGCGGATCGGTACAGAGACATCTGTACTTATCTTCCAGAGGTTGTAGAACTCTTAGGAAACATTTCTATCCTTCTTGAACGCTTTCGTACTAATCTATTGATTCTTGAAATCTAAACTTACGTTGTTTCATTCTCTCACAGATGGTGAGGACACGTAATACCGATCAGGGTGACCAGACACCAGCTAGACCAGCGAGAGGTCGAGGCCGCGGTCGAGGTCGTGGTAGAGGTAGGGGCCAGCCGTGCAGCAGTCGAGACAGTACCATAGGATCCCCCTATCATTCAGGATCAGGTTCCCACCGATGGTGCTTCAGCGGGACAGGCTCAGGCACCGGCAATGCCTATTGTTATTCCGGGTCCTCAGGAGACCTTGTCTCAGATATTGACAGTGTGCACCAGTTTGGCTCAGGCAGTCGCTATGTCTTCTACTGCCACCAAAGCTCAGGCCGGGGGAGGCAATCAGACTCCAGCTGCCCGGACACCTGAGCAGGTTGTACGGGGTATTCAGACACTAGGAGCAACCCTAGCTCAACCGGTTGCTCCGATCCAGGATTATGTGACCCCTGCTATGCCTGAGGATGAGCAGCGTAGGTTGGAGAGATTCAGCAGACTTTAGCATCCGACTTTCAGCAGTACAGAGAGCGAGGATGCCCAAGGGTTTCTAGATAAATGTCAGGGGACACTACATACTGCGGGTATTTTTGAGACCAGTGGGGTCTCATTTGCTACATTTCAGTTTGCGGGTGCTTCTTTTACTTGGTGGGAGTCATTCGAGAGACGTAGGCCGGTTGGTTCAGCACCTGTCACCTGGCAGCAGTTCTCCACGATCTTTTTGGAGAAGTATGTTCCTCAGTGCCACAGAGAGGAGCAACGCAGTCAGTTTGAGCAGCTGCGCCAGGGAGAGTTGTCAGTTACTCAGTAAGAGATGAGGTTTTTCGAGTTGGCTATGCATGCTTCTGAGATTGTCCCTATTGATAGGGAGAGGGTGAGGAGGTTTGTAGATGGTCTTACTTATCAGCTCCGGCTATTTATGACTCGGGAGAGTATCGGATGCTTCATTCGAGTAGGTTGTTGACATAGCTCGAGATATTGAGTCGGTTCATCGCCAGGAGCGGGAGGAGAGGGAGGCCAAGAGGCCTCGTGGATCGGGAAGTTCTACGGGTGCTCCCTTCAAGGGGAAGTTTCAGCATGGTAGGGGCCGTTCATTCAGGCCTCCTCAGTCAGTCCGCCCAGCGTATAGTGGTGCATCTTCGGGGCATGGTCCCCGTGGTTCTTAGCCAGACCGTACTTCATTTTGTGCCCTCCCAGCTTAGAGTGCAGCTCGAGCACCACCAGTTCGGAGTTCTCCTATGCATGAGTCTTCCAGTGGCCGTTCTGGTGCTTGAGATTTCTATCAGTCCCCGCCTCCAGCTCCAGAGAGTTGTTTTGAGTGTGGAGAGTTCGGGCACATGTGGAGGCAGTGTCCCCGTCGTCCCGGTGGTTCTTCTCAGCAGAGGGGCCGGCCCTCGACTTCAGCTCCAGTTACTTCACCACCCGCCCAGGAAGCCATGGGTGGTAGTCAGTCAGCTAGAGGCCGCCCTAGAGGGGGGGTCGAGCAGGGGGAGGTCAGGCCTGCATGTATGCATTTCTAGCCAGGGGAGATGCTATGGTCTCAGATGCCGTGATCGCAGGTATTGTCTCAGTCTGTTGCCGATATGGTTTGGCTTTATTTGACCCTGGTTCTACATACTCCTATGTTTCTTCATATTTTGCCCGTTTTCTGGATATGCCCCGTGAGTCTCCAGTCACCGCTGTTCATGTGTCGACTCCGGTGGGCGATATTGTTGTGGTGGAACGTGTGTATCGGTCGTGCATGATATCTATTGGGGGTCTGGAGACCTGAGTGGACCTACTGTTACTCAGCATTGTCAATTTTGATGTGATATTGGGCATGGATTGGTAATCTCCGTGTCATGATGTTCTTGATTTTCATGCTAAGACTGTGACCTTAGCTATGCCAGGATGTCCGAGCATTGAGTAGAGAGGTTCTTCTGAGTATATGCCTAGCAGGATGATTTCCTACCTGAAGGCTTAGCGCATGCTTGAGAAAGGGTGTTTATCTTATCTGGATTTTGTGAGGTATGTCAGTGGTGAGATTCCCGCTATTGATTCGGTTCCTGTGGTCCGTTACTTTTCGGACGTGTTTCCTGCAGACCTGCCAGGCATGCCACCTGACAGGGACATTGATTTTGGTATTGACTTGGTGTCAGGCACCCATCCTATTTTCCACCTTATCGTATGGAACCAGCGGAGCTAAAAGAATTAAAGGAGCAGCTTCAGGAACTTCTAGATAAGGGGTTCATTCGGCCTAGTGTGTCATCTTGGGGTGCACCGATGTTGTTCGTGAAGGAGAAGGATGGGTCCATGCGTATGTGTATTGGTTATCGGTAGCTGAACAGAGTTACTGTGAAGAACCGGTATCCCTTGCCTCGTATATATGACTTGTTTGATCAGTTGTAGGTTGCCAGGGTAATTTACAAGATTGACTTGAATTTCGGTTACCATCAGCTGAAGATTCGAGGACCAGACATCTCGAAGACTGCTTTCAGGACTAGATATGGTCATTATGAGTTCCTGGTTATGTCATTTGGTCTGACCAATTCCCCATCAGTCTTTATGCACTTGATGCATAGTGTATTTCGGCCTTATCTGGATTCTTTCGTCATCGTCTTTATTGATGATATCTTGGTGTATTCCTGATCTCGGGAGGATCATGAGCAGCATTTGAGAGTCGTGCTTCAGACCTTAGAGAGAAGAGATTGTATGCAAAATTTTCGAAGTGTGAATTCTGGCTTGATTCAGTAGTATTCTTGGGGCACGTGATGTCCAGTGAAGGTATTCAGGTTGATCCGAAGAAGGTAGAGGCGGTGCAAAATTGGCCAAGACCGTCATCAGCTTCTGAGATTCGCAGTTTCCTTGGTTTGGCAGGGTACTACCGCCGCTTCGTAGAGGGGTTTTCATCTATTGCAGCACCTATGACTAGACTGACCTAGAAAGGTGCTCAATTCAGGTGGAGTTAGGAGTGTGAGGAGAGCTTCCAGAAGCTCAAGTCAGCTTTGACTACATCGTCGGTATTTATTTTGCCTACGGGTTCAGATTCTTATACAGTTTACTGTGATGCCTCGAGAGTTGGCCTTGGAGCAGTTTTGATGCAGGACGGTAGGGTGATTGCCTACGCGTCAAGCAGTTGAAGGTGCACGAGAGGAATTATCCAGTGCACGATCTTGAGCTAGCAGCAATTGTTCACGCCTTGAAGATTTGGCGTCATTATTTATATGGAGTGCATTGTGAGATCTTCACTGATCACCGTAGTTTGCAGCATCTCTTTAAGCAGAAGGATCTGAATTTGTGTCAGAGGAGGTGGTTGGAGCTTATCAAGGATTATGACCTCACTATCTTATATCATCTGTGGAATGCCAATGTAGTGGCCGATGCCCTGAGTCGCAGAGTAGAGAGTTTGGGGAATCTAGCCTACCTTCCAGTAGCGGAGAGACCATTAGCCTTTGATGTTCAGGCCTTAGGGGGTCAGTTGGTGAGATTGGATCTATCAGAGCCCCCGCGGGTATTGGCTTGTGTAGCCTCCAAGTCTTCTCTTTACGATCAGATTAGAGCACGCCAGTATGATGATCCATATTTTCTTGTTCTTTGGGACAGGGTCCGTCGCGGTGATTCCAGGGAAGTGGTTATTGGTGAAGATATGGTCATGAGGATGCAGGGACGGGTTTGCGTGCCCAATGTAGATGGTCTTCGATATTTGATTCTAGTTGAGGTCCATGGTTCACGGTATTCCATCCATCCGGGTGCTTCAGCAGGTTAAGTATGAGCACCAGAGACCAGGTGGATTGCTTCAGAGATTTGATATTCCGAAGTGGAAGTGGGAGCGAAGCACCATGGACTTCGTAGTTGGGCTCCCACGAACTTCGAGGAGGTTTGATGCTATATGGGTTATTGTGGATCGGCTGACCAAGTCCGTGCACTTCATTCCTGTTGGTACTACTTATTCTTCGGAGCAGTTAGCTGACATTTATATTAGGTAGATTGTCCGATTGCATGGGGTTCCAGTTTCTATCATTTCTGACAGAGGTACTCAGTTCACATCTCAGTTTTGGAGAGTCGTATAGAGAGAGTTAGGTACTCAGGTCGATTTGAGCACATCATTCATCCTCAGACCAACGGGCACTCGGAGCGTACCACTCTGATTTTGGAGGATATGTTGCATGCTTGTGTGATTGACTTTGGTGGTGTATGGGACCAGTATCTGCCACTAGCGGAGTTTGCACATAATAACAACTATCAGTCGAGTATCCAGATGGCTCTGTATGAGGCTTTATATGGTAGGAGGTGCAGATCTCCGGTTGGTTGGTTTGAGCCGGCGAGGCTAGGCTATTGGGCATAGACTTGGTTCAGGATGCGTTGGGTAAGGCGAAGTTAATTCAGGAGCGTCTTTGCACGACGCAGTCTAGGCAGAAGAGTTATGTGGACCGGAAGGTTCGAGATGTTTCTTTCATGGTTAGGAATAAGGTGTTGCTGAAGGTGTCGCCCATGAAGGGTGTTATGAGATTCGGGAAGAGGGGAAAGCTGAGTCCCAGGTTCATTGGGCCATTTGAGGTGCTTCAGAGGGTTGGGGAGGTGGCTTATAGGCTTGCTATGCCTCCTATTTATCGAGTATTCATCCGGTGTTCAATGTTTCGATGATCCAGAAGTATGTTGGTGACCCGTCTCATGTTTTAGACTTCAGCACGGTTCAGCTCGAGGCTGATATGTCATATGAGGTAGAGCCAGTGGCTATTTTGGGTCGACAGGTCAGAAAGCTGAGGTCTAAGGATATAGTTTCAGTGAAGGTTCAGTGGAGAGGGTAGCCAGTGGAGGATGACACCTGGGATACCGAGCGGTAGATGCGGGATAGATATCCTCACTTATTCGAGACTCCAGGTATGTTTTTAGACCCATTCGAGGCCGAACATTTGTTTAAGAAGGGGAGGATATAACGACCCTGCCAGTCGTTTCGTGAGATTTACCCTGTTTCCTCCAATTCTTCTTTATCATATATTTCTTATCCTGTTTATGTTGTGTTGGGTCAGTTGGTTTTGGTTCGGAGTGGTCGTAGTGAGAATTGAGGCATTTAGTCTCTTAGAGTAGCCTAATAGTTGAAAAAGTGAACTGAGAGTTGACTTATTGGTGAACGACCTCGTAATGTGGATTTTATGGCTTGGATAGCTTCGTTAGGTGATTTGGGACTTAGAAGTGTGTTCAGAATGGAGTTTTGATGTCCGGTGTAGAATTAGGCTTGCATTGGCGAAAGTTAGTTTTTGTCGATTTCCGGTCGGCAGTGGAATATAGGCTATCGGGGTGGGAATGGGATTCCGGAAGTTGGAACAGGTCCGTAATGTCATTTTGGACATGTGTGCAAAATTCCAGGTCAATCAGAGGTGTTTTGGTTGGTTTCGGCATCGTTGGCGAAATTTGGAAGTTTCAAAGTTCATAGGTTTGAATTTGATGTAATTTTGGTGTTTTCATGTTGTTTTTGGTGTTTCGAAGGCTCAACTAAGTTTGTATAATGCTATGGGGTGTGTTGGTATGTTTTTTTGGGGCCCCGAGGGGCTCGGGATTGATTTCGGGTGGTTGGCGGAGTTTTGAACTTAGGAAATTACAGCAAATGGCTGTTGGTGTAATGTTTCTTGTGTGTGGACGCACCTGCCGATGGGTAGCCGCAGGTGCGACGCCGCAGGTGTGAAGGTCCATGCGCAGGTGCGAAAGGAGGGTAGGCAGGGGGAGTCCGCAGGTGCGAAGAATTGGCCGCGCCTGCGAAGCCGCAGGTGCAGAGAGAAGATCGCAGGTGCGAGAATTGGTCCGTTAGTGGGATTTCGCAGGTGCGCACCTGGGACCGCAGGTGCGATGCAAGGTCCACAGGTGCGGATTAGTTGTGCAGAACAGTATAAAAGAAAGCCTCCGTGAAAATTTAGTCATTCTACCATTGTTGCATTTGGTTGGAGCTTATTTGAGGGAAATTTGAAGAGAGAATTCGAGGCTCTTCAGTGGAGGTAAGCTCCCGGATTATTAAAGTACTTTCAATGCTATTTAGTTCGGATTAGGCTAGTAATTTGAAGGATTAAAGTAGATAAAGTTTAGAAAAATGGGAGGAGTATTTGGAAAATTCTTTTGGCGATTTGGTTAGGCAATTGTGATTCGATTATGGTGTTTTTGGTATGTGTAGAATCGTGGGAGGACGAGGTTTCTAGTGACGTAAATTTTATCGAATTCAGAGACGTGGGCCCAAGGCTCGAGTTTTGCCGAATTTTTAGATTTTTGTATAAATTGATAGTTTTCGATTGGGTTGTGTTCCTTTAGTATATATTAATGATGTTAAACTGGTTTTGGTAAGATTCGGAGCAAACAGGAGCCAATTTAAGGGGCAAGAGCATAGAAGACTAGTATTGTGGCCCGTTAGAAGTAAGTAATGGTTATAAATCTTGTCCTGAGGGTATGAAACCCCGGACTTCATATTTCTCATTGATTTTAGAATGGCACACATGTCGGATGATGAGTATGTGGCGCACACTGATTTTTGTATTGGATTTGGTCCTCTCCGCGGCAATTATTGAGTTGCGTATTTTACTCCAAATCATACGTGAAATTGTGTTCTAATGATTATTGCAATATTTGGGCTTTAAGCCATGTTTAGGGCCTCGTGCTGACTTGTTTGGACCCCTTGGGGCCTTTTTACGGCTATTTTTCCTCACTACTTATTGAGGATTTCACTCAGTCACATTGTGCTTACTGTTTTCAAAACTCAGCCTGATTTACACTACTTTGAGATTTAAAAAAAATGATGTTTTGGGTCGAGTACCCCGATTTACTGATACGCCCGAGGGACTTTTGAGAGGTTCTGACTGAGTGAGGTCGAAGGCCTGATTGTGAGGATATGATACGCCACGAGGTTGCTTGATATTAGCGCTTGGGCTGAAGGAGCCCCTCTGGAGTCTGTACACACCCCTAGTGAGCGCATGTACCTTCTGAGTGCTGAGTGCTGAGTGCCGAGTGATGAGTGATTGGGAGGCATGAGTGACCGTGAGGTTACCCGAGGGGCTGATACTGAGTGGTTGTGAGGTGCTGAGTGATGTTCTGCCCGAGGGGCGATTTATGATTCATGTTTTTGCCCGAGGGGCTACTTATGATTTATTTCATTCTCATACAAAATCTTTCGGTCTGAAATTGTTGAAAATATACATTTTCAAAGGATTTTTCGGAAGTTGATTTTAAGGCATGATGATTTCATATATCTATGTATATACTGTTGGAAAGAAAGACTGTGCATATTGTGAATTGATGATATTGATTTTTATTTGTTTTCTTGCCGCTTAGACTTGATTTATTTTCATTACTACTGAGTTGGCGTACTCACATTACTCCCTGCACCACAGCGTGCAGATTCAGGTGCAGATACCGAGCATTAGCTATCTATTCTGTGCGGAGCCGGAGTGGGAATATAGAAGTAATTGTTCAGTGTTCGCAACATCTCTGTTTTCCCTTCTTTGTTGTATCTAGCTATTTATTCAGAGGTGTTGTATCTAGTATACCTTTTTGGTGTATTTCTCTTAGATGCTCATGACATGTTGGCTCCGGGTTTTGGGGTTGGTTGACCTGTTTATTGGCCTAATGTATTTAGTAAATTCTGTATATTTTATGAAATGCTTGAAATTTGTTGGGATTTTGAAAGAAACTGTAAATATATGATTATTGGCTAGCCTAGTTCCACGATAGGCGCCATCACGGCCGGTTTAGGATTGGGGTCGTGACATGGATGCTTTTAAAGGATTATGCAATCATCATCTAAACTATATCCCTTCGAGTCCCGTATGTTTTTTGTTTTAAGGAAAAGGACCACAAGGAAGGAATAGTCAAGCGCTCGAGATTTCATTCTTCAAAGCTCAAATACTTTGGGGACTATACAGTATGGAAGGAAAAGAAGAAGCAAAGAAGACTATCAAAAATCGAAGCTCAGGCCTGAAGATCCATCTTCCCAACAAGTCAAGTAGTATGAGCAAAATCAAAGAGCCAAAGACAAAAAACACAAAGCCTGATTCAAAAACCTTCAAAAAAACATATTCGTAAATGTAAACGGCTGTTTAGGTTAAGGGTAGAATATTAGATACGGATAAAAACGCACATCCTTGTACTTATTCAAAAACTGTTCTAAATAAAAATAGTTATGGATGAGAAAAGCATTATCCTTGTATTTATTCAAAAACTATTGTAAACAAAAACAGTTACCGGTAAAAATTCATACCCGTATATTTACTCAAAAAACTTTTATAAATGAAAGCAATTATACCCTTGTATTAATTCGAAAAGCTGTTACAAAAGAAAAACAGTTACGAGTACAAGTTTATACCAAATCTGTTTTAAGAAAAACAATTGCGAAGGAGTTATGGACGATAGACGTTACATGTAAAATGTTGCGAAAGTTCGAAACAATACAAAGACTTTCTTAAAAACATTGTCAAAGAAAAACATGTGAAATTCCTATATTTCTTTTGTACATTTATACCATTATGAAGTTGAGATGTCTTCTTCATTAAGTGTCGATAAAAAAAGGGCCCTATTTTATAAATCATGCCTATTACGAAAAGGTACGAAAAATCTAAGCATTTTTTAAATGCAAAGTCAAAAACTCAGAGGTAAACCAAAAGCCTCAGAAAGAAAGCATGCAAAGATCTAAGAGTGAAAAAAAAACTCAAAGGAATCGAAAGTCATGCCGATATTACTATTAATATATAGTGGCAAAAAAAACTAAGTATTAACTTAGTCTGAGCCTAATTTGTTTATACAAAATTTTTCCTAAAGTTGTTAGTTGGAGACTTACAAATGACCGAATTTTACCCCTAATGGGACCGGGGGTAACCACCAATTGTTGCAAATAAAAAAAAAACCAAGTTCTTTAAATGTTTTCACTAGATGGGGGGTTGTCTTCACTGGCGGGAGGAGAGGCTTGAGATGGCGAGACACGATCAGTATGGACCTCAGCCTCGGGTCAAGAGAAATTCTAACTTTGCTGAGACTTCTCAATTGTCTCTTTGGTTTTTGCAATTTCGGCTTCCAAGTCAAAACCCTCCTAGCCCATTTCCATCAATGTGTCAAGACGAGCATCCAAATTAGCCCATCTAACATTGACGACTGCTTTGTCTTCAAGAGCCTCGTAGTGTTTCTCCAATTGTTCAGCTTCAGCTCTTAGCTCATCTCTTTCAGCCACAGCAGCATCATGAGAGGCTTGTAAAGGAATGATGGATCTTTCCATAAACTGGACCTTCTCTAAAGAGTTACGTAGGTCTTCTTGGGTTTGGGTGAGCAATTGAACAAGTTCGCCAGAGTACACCTTCTTCTGGTCCAACAAAGCCTTCAGGCTCCTAATATCCTTTGTGGCACGGGAAATCTGCTCTGTGAATGACGACTCTAAGACATTTTTGTCCTTGCCTTCTAGGTTCGAAGACGCCTTCTCAACGGCCAGTTCTGCTGCCATAACCCTAATTTGCCGCTCCAAGGTACACTTTTCCTCCTCCAATGCCTCCATGTCAAGCTGTAAGCTCTCGTACTGCTCCTTCTAATTATCAGCCTCAATATGGAAGTCATTTCCTGCTGGCTCCGTTTGAACAAATCTGTTCATCAGCTCTGTGCCTACAAGGTTGATCTACATAAAATGATAAATTAGATACGATAAGAAATATATATAAGTACATATGGGGTAAAACAAGTTTTACCTTTAAGGACGAGTGCACAATCTCTTTCATCCAAGTCAGGGAGTTGTGGTTTTCTAGCTTAGAGCTCTCAGTCAAACCTATTAATGGCTTTAACCATACATCAACTTGGTCTGACTATTTCAAGAGGCTGCCCGCCGCAGGAACCTCTATTGTGACTTGCATCATCACCCCCCTGTTGGAAGACCCTACTTCAATATCATAAGGCACGGAAGCGGGGGCGGGCGAAGTAGGTTGAGGAGCAACAATGGGAGCATGAACTGTCACGCCTCAAAACTGAGGGACGAGACCGGCACCTAACCGGGTGAAGCCGGTCAAACGGACCTGGATTGCCTTTCCTACCCAACGCGTTTCCCTCGTATATACAGTACACCATATTCCATATTAAATAACAACTTAAGATTTAAGCGTGGATTTACAAAACTAAGTTCATTTCTCTTTTAGCATTTCAACAATTTGATTCCCAAAGCATACACAATACATACATAACTTTCCAATATGGACCAAGATTTCCAAATAAGTAAAGTGACTAACCAAAATACATATATACACCCACATCATGTCTCCGGAGCCTCTACGAATACTAAGAATTTATATCATACTTGCTATACCTTACAATACATAATAGACTCAAAAGAGATGCCATGAATTACACACGGCCCCGGGAGGAAGTGGGGCTCACCAGTACTTGTTGAAAGATGAGGAGAAGGCACCACTAACGGCGAACTGAGCTACCTGCTATGGACCCACCTACATCCATATAAAAGATGTAGCGCCCCCGACAAAAAGGACGTTAGTACTGTTGAATAGTAGTAGCATGTATGATCAAGCTTTACTCAAAGAAAAATCAAGAAATGCACAGATAGAAAGCAGTTAAAGGAACCAACACATAGTGCACAGTGATATAGCAACAAGTATAATTAAGAGCCTTACAGATTCTAATTTCTACACAATCACAGTTCAGCTTTATTACATCCTGTTGCGGCGTGCAACCGATCCCACCTTAAATTTCTTGTTGTTGCGTGCAACCCGATCGCACCTTACATTTTACACTCCACCCTTGTTACCTCTCCACCCTTATTACTTCGTGTTGCGACGTGAAACCTGATCCCACCGTACAATATTACACTTCACCCTTATTACCCCTCCATCCTTATTACTTCGTATTGCGGCATGCAACCCGATCCAACCGGACCATCACAATTCATAGCAAACAATAACAGCCCACAATTCAATCATAGGGCTTCATATCATCAAGTGTACAATTTTTGTAACACCCAAACAATCATGTGTTCACAATAGTCTTTATCATCCGTTAATTCAACCACAAAGGTATTCATCAACAAAATATAAATTCATTACAACCAACAATCCATATGAAGTTAAGATACAATAAACTTTCCAACAATGAGTCATATACGATATTTCCATAGTCGTTTATTTAATTAGATCAATTCACAATTTCCCCTTCATCACTTGTTACATAGCCCTTATCACTAAGATACATTGACACATTTGGGTTTGTCATCATTCTTTCATACCACCATACTCAAGAATTTAACGAACCTTGTAGATGTTAAAGTAATCACATAGAAGTTACCTTTCACAACCTCAATTATCACGATAATCGGATAAGACAAATCAGAGAATGCAATCTCACACCTCAACAAAATCGGGATATCAATTCACATATACTCAACAAGAAACTCATACGGGAATGTTTGGACACCAACACGGTGACTCTACGAAGATTAAAGTTAGCCATACATACCTCAAAGAGCTTTTCCTTAAGTTTTACCGTACCCCAACACCTCTAGCAATAACAATCTATAACAAGATAGCGGAAATCGATTAATAATTAGGGAGATTACCCATGGAGTAACTCTCTTAGGAATTCCATCAAACACCTAACATGTGAAGTAGACTACAAGGTTTTAAACTGGCAATTTCTTCTTCCCTCACCCAAATTTTAACGTGAATTACCCAAATTGGTTCTTTAATATCACAACTACAACTTAGTCCCACATGCATGGCCTATTTCACTTTTTATGTTCAAGAACCAACCTATGTGTGTTTTATTCTTACACAAAATCTGGGAAATTGGGGAATTAGAGTGAAGACTTACCGCTTTGAGTGAATAAGATGACAATAACTTGCTAATTTCCGGGCTTGAGTGATTTTGGAAAACCAAATTGGATGGTGTTGAAACCTTCTCTCTCAAGAACTCCCTTCTTCTCTCTCTATTTTTGGTCAGAAATTAGTTAAAAATGAAGGGAAGGGTGTTTTATAAAACAGGGGGTCGGGTTTAAAATTTAGAAAATAGGAACCCGACATAGAAATGCGGTCAGGAATGCGATCGCATTCCTGCTATGCGGTCCGCATTCCTGGCCACATAGTTGGCCTCCAAATAGGTAAAAGTGGGAACCACACTGCCCAAGTATGCGACCACTATGCGGTCCGCATACCTGTTATGCGATCGCATAGTGCGTCGCGTAACCTCCCTCACAAAAACCATGGGGCAAGAATGCAACAACTATGCGATCCGCATACCCAAAACGCGATTGCATTCCGGGTCGCATAGTTGTCCTCAATTTGGACAGGCTACTGTCCAGGTATGCGACCACTATGCGGTCCACATACCTGTTATGCAATCGCATAGTGCGTCGCACAATGCGCAATTTCTGGAAATTTTCATTTTTCAAGTTCTGGGATACTTTTTACTCAAAATAGGACCGTTTTAAGAATTTTTACAGTTATAACAGCAGAGGGACCTATTCGGGCATTATTTTTGACATAGAAATTTTACGGGTCCTTACATCCTCCCCCACTTAAAATCATTCGTCCTAGAATGAGGATCGGGAAATGATTTGGTTTTGGAAACATAATATGCCAACCCCCAATTGTTTTTCTAACTCCTATATTTTTTGAAAATTTCTCCAGAGTTTCCTCTGTAATTAGGCCTATCTACCTGCCAGAGAGCCCCCAAAACACATGTTTCTTAACCAATTCCACACATAACTAGTTATTTCATGGCCTTGCACATAATTTGGTCACCTCGACAAGTCCTATATAATTCAATTACTTTAACATGCCATATGCACTTCAATTAATCATTATCAATCTAATATTCGATTAACCATTACTAATATACACTTCAATTAATCATCTAACCATCACATGAGTTTCACATAATTTCATTTACTCCAAGAGGTTGCACATTACTCAGATAATCATAACATACACAATTACGACACAACTTGAGAAGTTAAAATAGTAGAGCAATTAGGGGAAAATGGGGTGCTTTTGCACAAAAGTGAACATAACATATGATTGCTGAGAGATGAAAATTCGCACAATCACTAATAGACTTGTTCAAACAAATGGGGGTATTTTTCTTTCATTTTATTTTCCGCTTCCCACACGGCTTCCTCAACTTGCTGACTTCGCCACAACACTTTAACTGAAGAGATTTCTTTGTTCCTCAATCTATGGACTTGCCTATCAAGAATAGAAATCGGAACCTCTTCATACGATAATTCTTCATTTACCCCGATAGTATCAACTGGCACGATAGCTGATGCATCTCCAACCTCTTTTTTCAACATAGACACATGGAACACCGGGTGCACTAATGACAGCTCAGGGGGCAATTCCAGCATATAAGCCACTTGTCCTATACTTTGAGCAATCCTATATGGCCCGACATACCTTGGGTTAAATTTCCCTTTCTTCCCAAATCGCATTACTCCCTTCATGGGAGACACCTTCAAGAATACCCAATCATCTACTTGGAATTCCAATTCTCTATGACGAACGTCCGCATAGGATTTCTGACGACTCCGTGCAATTTTCATCCTCTCCTGAATGACTCTAACTTTTTCCATAGCTTGGTGCACAAGGTATGGTCCTAGCAATTCTGCCTCACTAACCTCAAACCATCCGATCGGAGATCTACATCTCCTTCCGTACAATGCCTCAAATGGGGCCATCTGAATACTAGCATGGAAACTATTATTATAAGAAAATTCTATAAGCGGAAAGTGATCGTCTCAGCTACTCTTGAAATCTAATACACAAGCCCGCAACATATCTTCAAGCGTCTGAATAGTCCGCTCTGCTTGCCCATCAGTTTGTGGATGGAATGCTATGCTGGGATTTTCATTAGTACCCAAACCTTGCTGAAATGTTTTCCAAAAGTTAGCTGTGAACTGGGCCCCTCGATCCGAGCATACTGTTCTGCAGTATCGGTGGACTTGACTAGCAAGAAATGCGACGACTTCGTGAGTCGATCAACTATCACCCAAATCGAGTCGAAACTACGTGGAGTGCTAGGTAACCCCACCACAAAGTCCATATTGATCATCTCCCATTTCCACATCGGTATTTCCATAAGTTGCATCAATCTACCAGGGATCTGATGCTCGGCCTTCACTTGCTGACAATTTGAACACTTAGCCACAAAGTCCGCCACACCCCTCTTCATACCATTCCACCAATAAATTTTCTTTAGATCGTGATACATTTTCGAAGAACCTGGGTGTACGGAATATATGGAGTTATGAGCCTTTGCCATCACCCTTTCCCGGAGATCATCCACATCTAGAACACATAACCTCTCTTGACACCGCAGGACACCATCATCGTTGCCGAGTGAGAATGCTGAAGTCAAGTGATTCAAAATTGCTTCCCTCAATTGTGCCAAAGACGGATCCCTGAATTGCTTTCCCTTGACTTCAGCTACAAGTGAAAATTCTACTCCATTATGCACCACGACATCCCCTTCATTTGAGGTCGAAAGACAGACCCCTAGACTAGCAAATTGATGAACATCCCGAGCCAAAAGCCTCTATCCGGCTTCCAAAAGTACCAAGCTACCCATGGATTTCCAACTAAGAGTGCCGGCTACCACATTTTCCTTCCCTGAGTGGTACAAAATATTCATGTCATAGTCCTTGAGCAATTCTAACCACCTCCGCTGCCTTATGTTCAACTCCTTCTACCTGAATAAATACTGAAGACTCTTGTGGTCTGTGAACACATCCACATGGACCCCATAAAGATAACGCCGCCAGATTTTTAATGCAAACACAACCGTTGCGAGCTCCAAATCATGCGTCGGATAATTCTTCTAGTGATTCTTGAGCTGCCTTGAAGCATACGCTATGACTTTACCACATTGCATCAAAACGCACCCCAAACCAACCCTCGTAGCATCACAATAAACCACAAATCCCTATGAACCTTCTGGCAAGGTCAACACTGGTCCCGAAGTCAATATCGACTTTAATTCCTGAAAACACTTTTCACATGCATCGGACCACTGAAACTTAACAGCTTTCTGCGTCAGCTTAGTCAATGGGGAGGCAAGGGTAAAACATCCCTCCACGAACTTTCGATAATACCCATCTAGACCCAAGAAACTGCGAATCTCTGTCGGTGTCGTTGGCCTAGGCCAATCCTTTACCGCTGCAATTTTTTGGGGATCAACCCGAATCCCTTCCCTGGAAACAACATGGCCCAAAAAGGTAACTGATTCTAGACAAAACTCACATTTTGGAAACTTTGCATACATTTGGTGCTGATGACGATTCTGCAGAACTGCACTGAGGTTATTAGCATGATCCTCCTGACTCCACGAATAAACAAGAATATCGTCAATGAAGACAATCACAAAGAAGTCGAGAAACAGTTTGAAAACCTGATTCATAAAGTCCATAGAAGCTGCTGGGGCGTTGGTTAGCCCAAAAGACATTACCAGAAATTCAAAGTGCCCATATCGAGTCCTGAAGGCACTCTTTGGAGTATCCTGCTACCTGATTTTTAACTGATGATACCCGGACCGCAAATCAATCTTTTAGAACTTAGCCCCTTGCAACTGGTCGAACAAATCATCTATCCGAGGAAATGGATACTTATTCTTGATGGTGACCTTGTTGAGATGCCGATAGTCAATACACATCCGAAGCGATCCGTCTTTCTTTATGACAAAAAGAACCGGTGCGCCCCAAGGCGGCACACTTGGCCGAATAAAACCTTTTTCTAATAGATCTTTCAACTCCCTTAATTCTGTTGGCGCCATCCTATAAGGTGGAATAGATATTGGCTGCGTATCTGGAAATACATCAATCCCAAAATCGATCTCTCTATCTGATGGAATCCCAAGAAGCTCGTCTGGAAACACTTCAAGAAAATCGTTCACAACCGGCACGGACTCGGGGGAAGGTACCTCTGAGGTGGCGTCCGCAACCCGAACAAAATGATAGATGCACCCTTTCCTTATCATCTTTGAGGCCTTAAGGAAGGAAATGAATCTACCTCTTGGTGAAACATTATTCCCCTCCCACTTGATAACTGATTCATTAGGAAACTCGAGCCTCATAATTCTGGTTCGACAATCGATTTTAGAAAAGCACGAATATAGCCAATCCATCCCCATAATTACGTCAAAATCTACCATTCCTAACTCAATAAGATCGTCTGTGGTATCCCGACCACGCACCGTGACAATATAATTTCTATAGACTCGTTCGACTGTAATAGAATCACCAGTCAGAGTCGACCCAGAGAATGACTCATGAAGTTGTTCGGGTTCTATCCCAAAAATTGAAGCAACAAGTGGAGTAACATATTACAAGGAAGACCCGGGATCAATAAGAGCATAAACATCATATGACTAAACAGTCAGAATACCTGTGATACCATTTGGGGAAGCCTCCGCATTCTGGCGACCACTCAAAGCATAGAACCGACTGGGTTCCCCTCGACCCCGTGCTCCACCCCTATCTGTACCACGCCCTGCTGGAGCTGGAGGCCGTGCCGATGATGTAGCGGCTGAAAAGGTGGATGGCTGAGCAGTACCCCTACCCGCGCCCTGACTGGGTGCACGAAAGTCTCGCTAGATATGGCTTCTCTCTCCATATCTATAGCATACATGAATGTCCAAGTAACAAGGCTCAGTATGAAATCTCCCACACTCAGGGCATGGGACCTTTCGCTGCTGCTGGAACCTCCCACCGGAATGACCCGACTGATGGAACCTCTTGTTATCATAACCGGGTGTCTAAAATGACCTCCCTGTTGATAATTGTGCCCTGATGGCATCGCACCGGCTGAAGACTGAGCATATGACTGAGATGGCCCTGATGATCCTCTCCAAAGGGCTGATCTCACACCTCCAATTGAGCTCCCAGGGCTGCCCGCTGACCGGGCCCAACTACTTCTCTCTCTCTCCATCCTTATTTTCAATTTTCGAGCCTCTATAGCCTGGGGGAATCCTACTATTTTCCCATATTTCATATCCGAATGCAAGGTAGGTGTAGCAGCTTCATTAATAACCAAGGGACCAAGGCCTTGAACAAACCGACGAACTCTAGCCATAATAGTCGGCATCATGTGAACAGCATATTTGGACAAGCGCACAAACTCCATATGATACTCCCACACCCTCATGTTTCCCTACTTAAGGACCTCAAACTCCGCAGCACGGGCTGCCATAGTCTCGGCATGCAAGAAATGATCCACGGAGGCATCAAGAAACTCATCCCACTTCGCTGGAGGGCTCCCCTCCCCACGAGAACTCTCCCACATCTGAAACCACGAATACGCTGCTGCCTTTAACTGATACGAAGCTAACTCAACCCCCTCAGTCACTGTAGCCTTCATAACTCGGAGGGTCTTGCAAATCTCATCAATGAACTCCTGAGGATCAGCCCCTGGGTTGGTGCCTGTGAACTCTGGAGAGGTTAACCGCAGGAACTGGTTGACCCTAGAACCTGAAGAATCCCCTTGCTCGCTAGAGGATGCATGGGCAGCATGCGATCTTTGGGCCTGGGAGGCCACTAACTAGGTTAACATCTGAATAGATCCCCTAAGGTCCCCATCAGAAATATCAGGACAGGGAGCTGGTGCTGAAGAAGGATCAGGAGCATCAGCGGGAGGGACTGTAGCACCCTCCGCTGGAGCAGGAATAGGAATATCCTGGCCTGGGATGGAGGAGTCAGGTCGATTCAGGGTCGGGGAATCATTCTCACCCGCACCATCATATAAAGAATTCATAGCCACTCCTGGGGTGGCATTGGCCTCTAGGCCGAGTCGAGCTTTGTTCTTGGGTTCCATTTATTGAAAATCAGAACAATGCACGAGTTAGGGATAGACAACCTCACCTTCCACCACGTCGCACGATATAGAATAGTAATAAAAGGGTACTTTCCTAAATGTCCATACAGCCCCCTAATTATAGATATGGTCGACAACACACCGATAAGAAGGGCTCTACTAGACATGGCTCCGAGACATCCTAGGACACTTTTAAAACCTTAGGCTCTGATACCAAGTTTGTCACGCCCCAAAACCGAGGGCGAGACCAACACCTAACCGGGTGAACCCGGTCAAGCGGACCTGGACTGCCTTTCCTACCCAACGCGTTTCCCTATATATACAGTACACCATATTCCATATGAAATAACAACTTAAGATTTAAGCATGGATTTACAAACCTAAGTTCATTTCTCTTTTAGCATTTCAGCAATTTGATTCCCAAAGCATATAGAATACAAACATAATTTTCCAATACGTACAGTGACTACCCAAAATACATATATACACCCACATCATGTCTACGAAGCCTCTAAAAATACTAGGAATTTATACCATACTTAGCTGGCAACAAGGACCCGGCTATACCTTACAATACATAATAGACTCAAAAGAGATGGCATGAATTACACACGGCCCCAGGAGGAAGTGTGGCTCACTAGTACTTGCTGAAAGATGAGGAGGAGGCACCACTAACGGCAAACTGAGCTACCTGCTATGGACCCACCTACATCCACATAAAAGATGTAGCGCCCCCGGCAAAAGGGACGTTAGTACTGTGGAATACTACTAGCATGTATGAGCATAAGGAGATCTCTTAATTACTTGATCAAGGAACAGTGCTTTCGAACATTACTTACGAGAATCTCAATCCTTCTGCCTCACCTTCCGAAAGGGTGGTAAGAAGGGGGGTTCGAACTTTACTCAAAGTAAGATCAAGAAATGCACATATAGAAAGCAGTTAAAGGAACCAACACGTAGTGCACAGTGATATAGCAACAAGTACAATTGAGAGCCTTACAGATTCTAATTTCAACCAAATCACATTTCAGCTTTATTACATTATGTTGCGACGTGCAACCCGTCCCACCTTACATTTCTTGTTGCGGCGTGCAACCCGATCCCACCTTACATTTTACACTCCACCCTTGTTACCTCTCCACCCTTATTACTTTGTGTAGAGGCGTGCAACCCGATCCCACCGTACAATATTACACTTCACCTTATTACCTATCCACCCTTACTACTTCGTGTTGCGGCGTGCAACCCGATCCCACCAGACCATCACATTTCATAGCAAACAATAATAGGCCACAATTCAATCACAGGGCTTCATATCATCAAGAGTACAATTTCATAACACCCAAACAATCATGTGTTCACAATAGTCTTTAATCCATTAATTCAACAAAAAAGGTATTCATCAACACGAATATAAATTCATTACAACCAACAATCCATATGAAGTTAAGCTACAATAAACCTTGCCAACAATGAGTCATATACGATATTTCCATAGTCATTTAGTTCAATTAGATCAATTCCCAATTTACCATTCATCACTTGTAACATATCCCTTATCACTTAGATACATTTACACATTTGGGTTTGTCATCATTCTTTCATACCAACATACTCAAGCATTTAACGAACCTTGCACATGTTAAAGTAATCACATAGAAGTCACCTTTCACAACCTCAATTATCACGATAATCGACTAACACAATTCAGAGAATGCAATCTCACACCTCAACAAAATCGGGCAATCAATTCACATATACTTATCAAGAAACTCATACCGAATGTTTGGACACCAACACGGTGACCCTACGAAGATTAAAGTTAGCCATGCATATCTTAAAGAGCTTTTCCTTAAGTTATAATGTATGCCAACACCTCTAGCAATAACAATCTATAACGAGATAGCGGAAATCGATTAATAATTAGGGAGATTACCCATGGAGTAAATCTCTTAGGAATTCCATCAAACACTTAACATGTGAAGTAGACTACAAGGTTTTAAAATGGTAATTTCTTCTTCCCTCACCCAAATTTGAACGTGAATTACCCAAATTGGTTCTTTAATATCACATACTACAACTTAGTCCCACATGCATGGACTATTTCAATTTCTATATTCAAGAACCAACCTATGTGTGTTTTATTCTTACACAAAATCTGGGAAATTGAGGAATTAGAGTGAAGACTTACCGCTTTGAGTGAATAAGATGACAATAACATGCTAATTTCTAGGCTTGAGTGATTTTGGAAAACCAAATTTGATGGTGTTGAAACCTTCTCTCTCATGAACTCCCTTCTTCTCTCTCTATTTTTTGTCAGAAATTAGTTAAAAATGAAGGGAAGAGGTGTTTTATAAAACAGGGGGTCGGGTTTAAAATTTAGAAAATAGGAACCCGACACAGAAATGCGGTCAGGAATGCGATCGCATTCCTGCTATGTGGTCTGCATTCCTGGCCGCATAGTTGGCCTCCAAATGGGTAAAAATTGGAACCACACTACCCAGGTATACGACCACTATGTGGTCTGTATACCTGTTATGCGATCGTATAGTGCGTCGTATAACCTCCCTCGCAAAAACCATGGGCAAGAATGCGACAACTATGTGGTCCACATACCCAAAATGTGATCGCATTTCGGGTCGCATAGTTGTCCTCTATTTGGACAGGCTACTATCCAGGTATGTGACCACTATGCGATCCGCATACCTGTTATGCAATCGCATAGTGCGTCGCATAACGCGCAATTTCTGGAAAATTTCATTTTTCAAGTTCTGGGACACTTTTTACTCAAAATAGGACCGTTTTAAGAATTTTTACAGTTATAACAACACAGGAACCTATTCAGGCATTATTTTAGACATAGAAATTTTATGGGTCTTTACAAGAATGGGAATGGGAGCAAAAGCAGCAACGGGAGCAATAAACGGAAGTTTTTATTAGCAAGACGAGAGAAAACAACAAGAGGAGCTTCATTAAGGATGGTACCAAAACCTTTTTGGAACAGGTGATCAACAGATTCACGAAAAGGAGAGGGAGTTGCATTGTCAGGAGCGGAAATTTCTGATTCAGGCACATGAGGATCAACTACGGGTGCAGATTCATCATCAGAGACCACCCTCCTCCTATGTGACCTATGGACCATCAAACCCTCCTCTCCCTCTTCCTCTTATGAAGTCCTAGACTCACTTGCTTTTCTTTTCAACGAGGAGGAACCATCAATGATCTCCTAGGCCTTATTCAGAGACAACCTTGAAGCGGGCACAGCCGCAGTAGAACCTCTACAAGCAAGAAACCCTACAAAATAAAAAGGGTCAGATAAAGCTCAAAAAAGAGAAGAAGTAAAAACAAAAAATAACTTCACTTATCGTGGGTCTTCACCTTCCAACCAAACCTCAAAGAGAGGTACTTCCACGAATGTTCTTCTAAAGGAGTATTGAAAAGAGTTTAACTACCTAATCACGGAAACCAGAGACATTTTCGACGGTTCCCATGGTTGCTGCAAACGAAGAAGAAACAGTCACGGTACTGAAGGTTCATCAAAAGTGAAGAAAAGGAAAGTGAGAAAAATTGTACTCACGTGTAAAGTTCCACTTGTTGGGGAAGGGGAGATTTTCTTCACCTACTAAACCTGCAGTAGGGACGGCCACATACCGGACATACCACCCTCTATCTTTGTCATCATATGGAGTAATTAACACCCTTTTACTCCTAGCCGCGAGAGTAAAAACTCCTTGACAGAACATCATCGGAGAATAGAGGTGAATAAGATGATGAAGAGTAAAGGGTACGGAAGCTAAATTGGCCAAATACCTAAAGCACGCGACTACTTGCCAAATAAGTGGACCGACTTGCCCCAGACAAACTTTGAAGAATAAAAAAAAACTCGATGATAACAGGGTCAATGGGAGGCTTGAATCCTAATGTGAAGGGATAAGTATAGACATAAGAATATCCATCGTTAGGAAAAACAACAGGAAAATCAGGTTTCCAATAACAATCCCTGCATACAAGAGACACTAAACCCTCTATTATTTGGGTAGGATAAAGGTCAGCACTGTCATGTGATGACATTGAAGAAAGATGCTCACTCATGGCTTGACTATCCTTGGCAAAAGAAAACTTCGCAGGAACAATCTCATCGACTCTCTGCTCACGAAGCGGTTCATTGTGTTCTCTACTCTTTGAGGAAGATCTAGAAGCTCTAGCCCTCGAAAAAGACGAAGGAGTGTTAGACCTAGACGATAGCGGGATGTGGGGGGAGGGAGAACAAGAAGAAGGACCCCTGGAAGGAGTAGAATTTAAGCTCCTAAGCCTACCGCCCCTCCTACTCCGTGTTGGAGCAGAAGAAGGAGTCAGTTCATCTACAATGATGACCTTTTTAGATTGCTGGTTTGAAGAAGACATATTTACAAAGATGAAGAATTTACAAATAAAGAAAGAAGGATAAAAGTTTTCCGGCAAAGTAAAGAAATGAAAAGGGGTATTTATACTATAAGGAAATCATCAAAAAATGGAAAAAATAGTGATGTGAAAGTCATAATTGAAGATGTCACTTCGAGACTGATGCAGCCACAAAAAGCCCTGAAAGGCGCTGAATAATTGCAGAACCAATCCGGGGAACCCACGTGGCATGGGCATTAAATGGAATTGACAAGTGACGTATACATTCAGAGAAGGATGTAATGGAACAAGTGAAGTGGCGGAAAAATGTTCCCGCTATAAATGAGTATCCACTTACCAAATATTAATCGATAAATAAATGGTAAGTGGGGGAATATCTGTATTGGTAAAAATGAGTTTCACACGTGTAATACTTATGATGACTCAGCAATCTATGAGGAGCAATGACAACATGACAACTGGACGAGACTTTATGAAGAAGTACGAGATAAAAAGGAACGGAATAGCATACCCATGAGGTAATTAGATACGGGAATCTCAACCTAATTGAGAAGGCAAAGAGACACGGTCAGAACGAATAAAGACAAAATAAAGGGCAGATTCGGGGATCTTCAATTAATGAGCCAAAATGTTACATAATCTTCACGTAACAGTTACGATTAATCATTGTAACGTTACATTAATACCATTACTAGCCATTAATGCTCAATCACTGAAAAGAGTAGATGTTATATTAAGAAATTCCCTATAAATGGGAGTAAAATATAACTTGTAAGGACACGTTCAGACCATTATGGAAATATACTTACTTTTATACGCATCTTTCTGCTTTCTATTTATGAATTTACTTACAATTATTAGCATATTCATTGGTTATCAGAAACCCGTGTTCTTCTAAAAATAGCTTTGGCAGAAAATCTAATTCTTTGGATAAACAGGCGTATATTTGGATTTTGATTTGGAGGTTCTTAGAATGTCTTGGCTCTGTTTGCCGAAAGTTAGAAATTTTTAGGTTTGGAGAGTTCATCAGTTTGACCGGGGTTGACTCTGATGATATCAGAGTCAGGTTGTTGTTATTAAAATTGGTGTAGGCTCTTTATGGAATATTAAACTCGAGTGAAAAGTTTGGTTAAAATGCAGATTGGTTAAGCTTGAATCAGACACTTGATTGTATATTGGAAGTTTTTGAACTTAAGAGAATGATTTGATTTTTTATTCTTGCTTATGATGTAATTCGTACTGTTTCAAAACCTTTTACAAGTTTGTATTAAGTATTGGAACTTATTAGCATAATTGAACAAGGTCCCAAGGGCTCGAGCTTGTTTCAGGGTGATTTCAAATAATTTTCCTTTGTTTTAGTGTAATGACTCGACCGGTTGTTTTGTGTATATTGCGATCCATTCTCCTTTTCATGCTTCACACATGTGTATTTATAGTTTTATGACTTACGGGGTTGGTTAGTTTCATTATGGGGAATGTTTTAGATTTATTTGGACCCTTTAGTTCATGTTTTAGAAGCCTGGGTTTAAAGTGTTGATCAAACTTTAACTTTTGTGAAAATGACCCCGGATGGTGTTTTGATGGCTTTGATATGCTCGTACCGTGATTTTAGACATGGCAGTATTCCCGAAATTGAATTTGGATGTCCCTAGGTTAATTTGACTTGTTTTGCCGAAAGTTGTCAATTTGAGGTTTAGAATGTTTGATCGTATGTTGACCTTTTGGGTATTGTGTTCGAAATTCAGTTTTGGTACTTGGATAGGCTTGTTTTACTATTTGGAACATGCCTGCAAATTTGGAGTCTTTTGGAGTTGATTTGATATGACGCTTGGTTAGAATACTAAAAGTTATTAAACTTTTCTTTGAAATTAATGGGTTTTGATGTATGATTTTTATTTTAGATGTTATTTTTGTGTTTTGGTCGCGCGAGCACCAGCCTCACAATTGCGAAGTGAACAGGTGAGGGTCATATATTACAATTGTGATGCCTCACT
The DNA here is from genome assembly GCA_005239505.1 of Nicotiana paniculata. Classification (NCBI taxonomy): domain Eukaryota; kingdom Viridiplantae; phylum Streptophyta; class Magnoliopsida; order Solanales; family Solanaceae; genus Nicotiana; species Nicotiana paniculata. The sequence continues at coordinate 37,752 of MDKI01063576.1, read as the reverse complement.
CGCAATTGCAAACATAGGCCAATCTAGGTATACTCGCAATTGCGACATATTTTGTCGTATTTGTGAAGAGGAATGGGTTCGCAATTGGAAACCCGTTATCGCACTTGCGAATCCCTCCTTGGGATGTCAGTAGCCGCATATGGGAGAAATTCTTGGCAATTGAAAGGGTTGGGAGTCGGCATTTCAACTTATTTTCTCTCATTTTAGAACCATAGACTCAATAGGAGGAGATTTGGAGAGGGGGATTTTCATCAACAATTTTTAGGTAAGTGATTTTAATCAATTGCCAACTATATTTCATGATTATATTGTCATGACCCCAAATCCTAAACCGGCCTTGATGGCGCCTATCATTGAACTAGGCTACCCAACAATCACATATTTCCAGTTTCATTACAAAATCCCAACCCATTTTCAACATTTCATAAACGTATATAAAATTACTGAATACATTAAGCAAAACAAATAGTTAAACGGTCTAAAACCATCCCCAATATCCGGAGTCATCATGTCATGAGCATCTAAGGAATATACCAAAAAGTCAACTATTATAATACAAAACCTCGGAACGAAGAATTAGGTGCAAAATAAGAAAGGGAAAACAGAGATGCTGCGAACGATGAACATCTACCTCTATGTCCCGACTTCGGCTCCGCACAAAAATAGATGATTAACACTCGGTATCAGCACCTGTATCTGCATACAAGGGTGCAGGGAGTAATGTGAGTACGCCAACTCAGTAGTAATGGAAATAAATCAAGTCTAAGCAGTAAAAAACACATAAAATCTAATCCTCAGTTCACAATAAGCATAGCCTTTCTTTCTAACAGTATATACATACATATATATATACATACATATATATATATACATACATATATATATATATATATGAAATCAACATGCCTTAAAAGCCGACTTCAGTAAAATCCTTAAAACATTATGTATTCCAACAATTTCAGAAATAAAAATACTCGAAGAATTTAGTGAAATGAAATAAATCATAAGTAGCCCTACGAGCCAAAATATGAATCATAAATCGCCCATCGGGCAGAACATCACTTAGCATACCTCACAGTCACTCAGTATCAGCCCCTCGAGTGATCTCACTGTCACTCATGCCTCCCAATCACTCGTCACTCGGCACTCACACTTAGTAGGTACATGCGCTCACTGGGGATGTGTACAGACTCCGGAGGGGCTCCTTCAGCCCAAACGCTAATATCAAGCCACCTCATGGGATATCATATCCTCACATTCAGGACCTCGGCCTCACTCAGTCAGCAACTCTCAAAACCCCTCGGGCATATCAATAAAACGGGGTACTCGACCCAAAACATCATTTTATAACTCAAATAGTGTAAATAAAACTGAGTTTCGAAATCAGTTAAACATAACATGACTGAGTGTAAATCATAAGTCAACACAGTGAGGAAAGTAGCAGTAAAAAGCCCCCAAGAGGTCTAAACAAGTCGGCACGAGGCCCGAAACATGGCTTATAGCCCAAATAAAGAAATACAGAATTTAACATATGATTTAGAGTAAAAATAGACAACTCAATAGTTGTCGCGGAGAGGACCTAGTCCAATCCAAAAATTAGTGCATGCCACATACTCGTCATCCGACATGTGCGCCATTCTAAAAATAGTGAGAAAATACGATGTCTGGGGTTTCATACCCTCAGGAAGAGATTTATAGCCATTACTTACCTCCACCCGAGCCAAAATACTAATCCGCGATGCTGTTGTCCATCACATCAGCTCCCGATTGCTCCGAATCTAACCAAAACCAGATTAACATCATTAATATACACAAAATGAACAAGGCTCAAACGAAAACTATCAATTTTAGGTACAATTCACGAAATTGGCCAAACCCGAGCCCCAGGCCCACGTCTCGGAACTCGATAACATTTACACCAAAATGATCCCCATCCTCCTATGAGTCCATACATACCAAGAACACTGAAATGAGAGTCCAAATGACCCCTCAAATACCCATTTTGAGGTCTATTAATCTCAAGCCCTAATTACCCATTTTGCATTGATTTTCCCCAAATTTTCACCACTAATTAGACCTATAATCACATATAAACGAGTTATTAAGTCAAGAATATTACATTCAAGTGATTCCCCTTTGGTTTCCTAAAAAATCTATCTGAAAAGCTTCAATCTCGTTTAAAAATGATGGAAAAATGAAGAAGGGTCGCGGATTGGCTATTTAAACACTACCCCAGCTCATTAACTCACTGCGATCGCGGGACCACCCACATGATCACGAATAAAAACCTTATTGCCTCCAACTTTTACTCATTGCGATCGCACCATTTACCCACGCAATCACGAAGCTTCGACTCCTTGACCTATGCGATCGCGTACCCAATCACGTGGTCGCGAAGAACAATTGCAACAACCTCACACGCCCCCTTTTCTTCTACGTGATCGCACAAGGAACAACGCGACCGCACTGCTCAAGACTTCCCAACCTATGCGATCGCAAACCTTATTACGGGATCGCATTGAGCAAATTTGCATGCCTTAATCTTTACTCTACGCGATCGCAACAATTACCACGCGATCACGATTAAGAAAAAGTTACTGCTAAAACACCATAAAAACAGAGATGATGCGAATGATGAACATCTACCTCTATGTACCGACTTCGGCTCCGCACGGAAATAGATGACTAACACTCGGTATCAGCACCTGTATCTGCACACAAGGGTGCAGGGAGTGATGTGAGTACGCCAACTCAGTAGTAATGGAAATAAATCAAGTCTAAGCAGTAAGAAACACATAAAAGCTAATCATCAGTTCACAATAAACATAGCCTTTCTTTCCAACAGTATATACATATATATATGAAATCAACATGCCTTAAAAGCCGACTTCAGTAAAATCCTTTGAAAATTGTGTTTTCCAACAATTTCAGAAATAAAAATACCCGAAGAATTTAGTGAAAAATGAAATAAATCATAAGTATCCCTTCGGGCCAAAACATTAATCATAAATCGCCCATCGAGCAGAACATCACTTAGCATACCTCACAGTCACTTAGTATCATCCCCTCGGGCAATCTCACTATCACTCATGCCTCCCAATCACTCCTCACTCGGCACCCACACTCAGTAGTTATCTGTGCTCACTCGGGGTGTGTACAGACTCCGGAGGGGCTCCTTCATCCCAAGCGCTAATATCAAGCCACCTTGTGGGATATCATATCCTCACAATCAGGCCCTCGGCCTCACTTAGTCAGCAAATCTCAAAAGCCCCTAGGGCGTATCAGTAAAACGGGGTACTCGACCCAAAACATCATTTTATAACTCAAATAGTGTAAATAAACCTGAGTTTCGAAATCACTTAAACATAACATGACTGAGTGTAAATCATAACTCAACACAGTGAGGAAAATAACAGTAAAAAGCCCCCAAGGTGTCTAAACAAGTCGGCACGATGCCCAAACATGGCTTATATCCCAAATATAGCAATACACAATTTAACATATGATTTAGAGTAAAAATACGCAACTCAATAGTTTCCACGGAGATGAACAAGTCCAATCCAAAAACCAGTGTACGACACATACTTGTCATCCGACATGTGCGCCATTCTAAAAATAGTGAGAAAATACAACGTTTGGGGTTTCATACCCTCAGGACAAGATTTATAGCCATTACTTACCTCCACCCAAGCCAAAATACTAATCGACGATGCTCTTGCCCCTCGTATCGGCTCCCGATTGCTACAAATCTAACCAAAATCAGAGTAACATCATTAATATACGCTAAATGAACAAGGCTCAAACGAAAACTATCAATTTTAGGCACAATTCATGAAATTGGCAAAACCCGAGCCCTTGGGCCCACATCTCGAAACTCGATAACATTTACACCAAAATGATCCTCATCCTTTCACGAGCCTATACATACCAAGAACACTGAAATCGGAGTCCAAATGACCCCTGAAATACCCATTTTAAGGTCTCTTAATCTCAAGCCCTAATTACCCATTTTGCACTGATTTTTCCCCAATTGTTCACCACTAATTAGACCTTTAATTACATATAAACGAGTTACTAAGTCAAGAATATTACCTCCGAGTGATTCCCCTTTGGTTTCTTCAAAAAACTCTCTCAAAAGCGTCAATCCCGTTCAAAAATGGTGGAAAAATGAAGAAGGGTCGCAGATTGGCTATTTAAACACTGCCCAGCTCATTAACTCATTACGATCGCGGGACCACCCACGCGATCGCGAAGAAAAAACTTATTGCCTCCAAATTTTACTCATTGAGATCGCACCATTTACCCACGCAATCACGAAGCTTCGACTCCCTGAACTATGTGATCGCGTACCCAATCACACGGTCGCGAAGAACAATTGCAACAACTTCACGCGCCCCTTTTTCTTCTACGCGATCGCACAAGGAACCACGTGACCGCACTGCTCAAGACTGCCCAACCTATGCGATCGCAAACCTTATTATGCAATCGCATGGAAAAAATCTGCCTGCCTCAATCTTTACTCTACGCGATCACAGCAATTACCACGCGATCGCAATTAAGAAAAATCTGCTGCTAAAACACGAGAAAAACAACAGACTCCTTAAGACCAAAAATGCCCGTTTGAGCATCCGAAAAACACTCGAGGCCCCCGGGACCTCAAGAAAACATACCAACACATACCATAACCTCATTCAAACTTAGTCGAGCCTTCGAAACACTTAAAACAATACAAAAAGACCAAAATCACATCAAATTCAAGCCTATGAACTTTAAAATTTCTAAATTTCACCAAAGATGCCGAAACCATCAAAAACACATCCGATTGACCTGAAAATTTGCACATATATCCAAAATGACAATACGAACCTGCTCCAACTTCCAGAATTCCATTCCGACCCCTATAGCCTAATTTCCACTGCCCGTCCGAAAATCGCTAAAATCCAACTTTCGCCAATTCAAGCCTAATTCTACACCGGATACCAAAACTTCATTCCGAACACACTCATTAGCCCCAAATCACCTAATGAAGCTAACTAACCAATAAAATCCACGTTCCGAGGTCGTTTAACAATAAGTCAACTTCCGGTCGACGTTTCCAACTATTCTTATTTCTTTCCAAAAATCGCTCCGAACCTGAGCCGACCAATTTAACACAACATAATGAAGCTGAACCACATATAATGAAGTAGAAACGGGGGAAACAGTGCTATTACTCTCGGAACGACCGGCCGGGTCGTTACATCCTCCCCTACTCAAACATATGTTCGTCCTCGAACGTGCCAAGAGTTGTTCTCCAACACCATCAAACTGCCGCATAGCCTCACTATGCACATACCCGGGGGTGATCTCACATCACCCTATCCCATATAGGTCCGATAGCACAACACCGTTGAAATTTCTAAATCCAATATAGGCCCGATAGCAAAACCGCACCATATGTGCCAATAACCAACGATCACCACTCCTTGAAACACCGAAAGGTAACTCATACATCACTCCAGAACACAAATAAATTCAATGACAATCGAATGGTACATCCCTCAACAATAGAAATTCGGAGTCAGCAATTCTGACCCGGTGCAATACACACACTCGTACTGGCCTACCAATAACCGTAAATCAACTCTGGTCACCCACAAAGATAGATAACTCACCAAAAAGTTCACAATGACTGAATCAAGTTACATACTAATATCTGACTAGCTATGCTCGTATCTTCATAGTTCACTACCACAAAATAACCTGTTTATGAGAACTCTCAGTCTCGAAGTCATGAAGCGCACCAATTACTATATCTGATCTCAACTCCACCGCTCGAATACATAACACATCTCTAATACTCAAGCATTCCACGAGGGATACCCCTGTAATTCTTCTGTGCCACCAAGCAACCTTGAATATCAGTAGTCTAATCCAACAAGAGAGCATCGAAATACCAATGAATTACCCTTAACTCCACACATTGCCCTTTATGAAATGTATACCCTCATCAAGCCACCCAATAGTGATATCATCAACCTAGTTATCTGAAACTGTCGATGCTGTCTAAGAAATTTTTGTTTTGACCTGCCTTCCAGAACTGAACCGTGACCTCACATATGAAAATCTCAACTCTGCCCAACATACCACATACGCCATACCATCCTATGATAAACATGAGAACTTCATAATCTCTTCCGAGCCACAAGCAACTACGCACCGAACTAGTCAAGAACTCCCCATTTGATCCCATTCAGAAGCAAAATCATTATACATCACTTACACCTTACGCCAGTAGAAAATATGCATCTCTAACCATGGTAGGAACCATTTGGAACTATCCGAATCCTATTTGTACAACACCAAACCGTCAGGATTGAATCCTTCTAACTCAACAAGCTACGCCGGTCACCAAAACCCATAAGCATTGCCAAGAAACACTTGAAAAAAAAACTCATTACCTCATGAACACCCAAAGAACTAATCGTATCCCTTATCATGCCGATCTGACAGACTACCAAGTTGTCCTATTTATCCAAGTTCTTTCTGACTTACCTGCGAACTTCTCCTTGCCATAATATCGCAATTCTCAACCCAGACTCACCACACGAGAACCAAGCATAAAACCATACTGTATGAGGCTCATAAGCCGCTGAATACTCTCTCAAATATCCCTAATAGTACCACATTCAAAATACTTACCCTGAAGAGACTTCCTTCGACTCTAAAGCCATTCCCTTCACCTTCCTGATACTGACATGTAGAATCCATGATATTGTAGAAATTCCACAAGTCTTGACACCCTCCAACGTAAATCTCAGTTCTAGCCCAAAACACAACTTGAAGATTCCCAATTGCTATATTTAACCTTGAATCCATCATAACCATTCTCAAGAGTCATCCACTCTACTCAAACCTCAATTAGACTGATCAAACGGACCGAACGATATGTGCTCCATTATCACTCCAACACCCCAAGAAGTAATCCACACATACTCGAAGCAACAAGCAAATACCTACATTGCACACACTACACCATTTTACAATTACAACTCAATCATTTAATAATATAGTATATTACAAACTGTAGCCAAAATTATCATTACTCGAGTCATCCCAAATCTCAACCCCTGTAAGACACAATCGATTCACCAGTATACCTCGATATGAACCCAACACATCACATAAGCGTGCAACCAACTTATCACTAGAAGAATCCCCCACTTGGCTCAAAGCCATAGATCAAAACAACCAGTAACTCATAATGACCATACGCTAACACTGCTGCCATACCACAGTGAGATTCAACTAAATCCCTCATACGCTCATATAACTCAAACCATTTAACATCCCAAATCATCTACAACCTCATATTCACCATTGCAACAGCTGTGCCAACTCCCACTAGTGATCTAAACTCAATTTGCAACATATATCAATTACTGGTAAAAGAGAACTTGCTACAAAACAACATAAGGATCGCACAACCTCAGGAAACCCCGCGGGAAATAGCCCTACCTTCTTAGCCTCAACTGATCTCTCTCTATACCTTTCTGAAACTCATAGCTATCACGTAATCACTTTATCCTTCTGCATCTAAACACAACCAACGCCTACCCTCGAGGGATCACAATACGTGGTTTAAGAACCTGAAGTTGATGGCAGAACTAACGCTGGAGCTGTGGTCAAGGAAATCTTGAGCTTCTGGAAGATCTCTCCACACTCATCTGACCATCTGAATACCCTCACTGGACACCACGTGCCCCAAGAATGCCACTGAACTGAGCCAAAAATTCACACTTGGAGAACTTTACATAGAGCTTCTCCTCCCTGAATCCTTATAATTCCGTCCTCAAATACTGAATATGCTACCACTGACTACGCGTATACGCCAGGATGCCATCAATGAATACAATAACAAGGAGTGCTAACACGGCTGGAATACACTGTTAATCAAATACATGAATGCTACTAGAGCATCGGCCATCCCAAAAGACATCACCAGGAACTCATAACACAACAGAACGATCCACTTCACTCCACAACTAAACAACATGAGAGGTCTTCTAATACACTCACAACTCGAAGACATATGCCATCTCGAGAAAGAAATCAAACACTCAATAGTTCTTTCCATATTTCCAGCCAACCCTTTTTGTCACAATCAAACAATTTGAACACACCTCACCATCAAATCACTCTCGCCACATAGTCATCCAGTCATAATTTCTCGTCAATAAGAACACCAACGGACATATAAGTCCCCAAACACATGTGCTCAAACGATGAAATCTCAACGCTCAGGCCACAAACAGAATTCCGGCCTCAAGTCCCCCCAGACTGGCACATTATCAACATGCTAAAACCACATCTCATCCATGGAAGTCATAAGTTGTCGATACACAGCTGATACCAAGCGCTTACGTGCGCATTCGAGCACATGGAAGGAATTCAAGAGTAACGCTTTTGGCTGAACAAAATGGATTTTCACGACAAGAATTTAAGAATGTGACATTTTCCTAAGGGTTATGTAGCCTCTCGAAGAAAATTACAGACGTTTCCGTACCAATCCATAAGACTCTACTAAACTTGCTCATGACCATTGAGTTTTATGTAACCTAGGCTCTAATACCAATTTATCACGACCCCAAATCCTATATCGGCCGTGATGGCGCCTATCGTGGAACTAGGCTTTCCAGCAATCACATGTTTCCAGTTTCTTTCCAAAATCCCAACCCATTTTCAACATTTCATAAATGTATATAAAATTACTAAATCCATTAAGCAAAACAAACAGTTAAACAGTCTAAAACCATCCCAAAGATCCGGAGTCAACATGTCATGAGCATCTAAGGAATATACCAAAATGTATATTATTACAATACAAAACCTCGGAACGAAGAACTATGTGCAAAATATGAAAGGAAAAACAGAGATGCTGCGGACGCTGAACAACTACCTCTATGTCCTGACTCCAGCTCTGCATGGAAATAGATGACTAACACTTGGTATCAACACCTGTATCTTCCCACGGGTGCAGGGAGTGATGTGAGTACGCCAAAACATGAATCATAAACCGCTCATCACTCAGCATACCTCACATTCACTCAGTATCAGCCCCTCGGGCAACCTCACTGTCACTCATGCCTCCTAGTCACTCGTCACTCGGCACTTAGCACTCGACACTCATACTCAGTAGGTACAGACTCCGGAGGGGATCCTTCAGCCCAAGCGCTAATATCAAGCCACCTCTTGGCATATCATATCCTCACAATCAGGCCCCCGGCCTCACTCAGTCAGCAACTCTCAAAAGCCCCTCGGGCGTATTAGTAAAACGCGGTACTCGACCCAAAATATCATTTTATAACTCAAATAGTGTAAGTAAGGCTGAGTTTCGAAATCAATTAAACATAACATGGCTGAGTGTAAATCATAAGTCAACACAGGGAGGAAAATAGCAGTAAAAAGACCCCAAGGGGTCTAAACAAGTCGGCATGAGACCCCAAACATGGCTTATAGCCTAAATATTGCAATAGTTATAGAACACAATTTAACATATGATTTAGAGTAAAAATACGCAACTCAATAGTTGCCACGGAGAGGACCAAGTCAAATCCAAAAATCTGTGCACGCGACATACTCGTACATGTGCACCATTCTAAAAATAGTTAGAAAATACGAAGTCCGGGGTTTCTTTCCCTCAGGACAAAATTTAAAGTCATTACTTACCTCAACCCGGGCCAAAATACTAATCCGCAATGCTCTTGCCCTTAGAATCGGATCCCAATTGCTCCGAATCTAACAAAAACCAGATTAACATCATTAATAAACGCTAAATAAACAAGGATCAAACGAAAACTATCAATTTTAGGCACAATTAACAAAATTGGCCAAACTCGAGCCCCAGGCCCACATCTAGGAAATCGATAACATTTACACCAAAATTATCCACATCCTCCCACGAGTCTATACATACCAAGAACACTGAAATCGGTGTCCAAATGACCCTTCAAATACCCATTTGAAGGTCACTTAATCTCAAGCCCTAATTACCCATTTTGCACTGATTTTTCTCAAATGTTTCACCACTAATTAGATCTTTAATCACATAAAAACGAGTTATTAAGTCAAGAATATTACCTCAAGTGATTCCCCATTTGTTTTCTAAAAAATCTCTCCCAAAAGATTCAATCCCGTTCAAAAATGGTGGAAAAATGAAGAAGGGTCGCGGATTGGCTATTTAAACACTGCCCAGCTCATTAACTCACTGCGATTGCGTTACCACCCACGCGATCGCGAAGAACAAACTTACTGCCTCAAAATTTTACTCATTGCGGTTGCACCATAACCACGCGGTCGCGACGCTTCGAATCCCTGACCTATGCGATCGTGAAGAACAATTGCAACGACCTCACGCGACCCCTTTTCTTCTACGCGATCGCACAAGGAACCATACGACCGCAGTACTCAAGACAGCCCAACCTATGAGATCGCAAACCTTATTACGCGATCACATAGAAAAAATCTGCCTACCTCAATCTTTACTCTATGCAATCGCAACAATTGCCACACGATCGCAATTAAGAAAAATCTGTTGCTAAAACACCAGAAAAGCAGCAGACTCCTTAAGACCAAACATGCCCGTTTGAGCATCCGAAAAACTCTCGAGGCCCGCGGGACCTCAATAAAACATACCAAAACATCCCATAACCTCATTCAAACTTAGTCGAGCTTTCGTAACACCAAAAACAACGCAAAAATACCAAAATCGCATCAAATTCAAACCTATGAACTTTGAAATTTCTAAATTTCACCAAAGGTGCCGAAACCATTCAAAACACATCTGATTGACCTGAAAATTTGCACACATATCCAAAATGACATTATGAACCTGCTCCAACTTCTGGAATTCCATTCTGACCCCGATAGCCTAATTTCCATTGCCGACCGGAAATCGCCAAAATCTAACTTTCGCCAATTCAAGCCTAATTCTACACCGGACATCAAAACATCATTCCGAACACACTCCTAAGCCCCAAATCACCTAAAGAAGCTATCCGAGCCATAAAATCCACGTTCCGAGGTCGTTTACCAATAAGTCAACTTTCGGTTGACTTTTTCAACTATTGAACCAAGCTAAGAGACAGTGTGTCTCATTTCTCTCCAAAAATCTCTTCGAACCCGAGCCGACCAATCTAACACAACATAATGAAGCTGAACCACATATAATAAAGTAGAAATGGGGGAAACGAGGTTCTTACTCTCGGAACGACCGGTCGGGTCGTTACATATATACTACATTTTAACATATAATTTATGAGAATCAGAGAGGAAATATGGGAATATTTGTCAAATTTTTGTAAAATGAAAAGTTTGGATTTGAGAGTTGATTTGGACTCGGATTTTAAAACAAACACATATATCAACTAGTGGGGTTATGAGTAGTCGGAATCTACCCTTGGACTCGGGTTTTGACCGGGAGAGGCCGGGGTTGACTTTTGGGGAATTGTGTAAAATATCATATCTTTATATATTGTAATTGGTACCCCTTGCATTGTATGATGTTATTAAGTCTTTTATTGTCATATTTGAGCCGTGTGGAGGAAAATTTTAGAGTAAAATCTATATTAGAGGGTTGATTTGGCTTAATTGAGGTAAGTATCTTGCCTAAATTTGTGTGTGGGAGCTCCACCTTAGGATTGGGTTTGATTATACTATTTGATTATGTGAAAGACATGTACACGAGGTGACGAGTGTGCACACAGTCTGATATGTGATAATATTACTGGTTTAGACTCTTAGGCTCTTTCATGCATTTAATTACAAATTAAAATATCATATTATCTTTTGATTATTAAATTGCTCTTACATGCTTTATTTGACATTGATATCACATGGTCTATGTTGTATTGTCAAACATGCTTTCAGATGCCTTAATTGTTGTTGTTATCTTCCTTATTATCATGTGCCTTTTTATTTGTTGAGTTATTCTCATTTAAAGTTTTTATTTCATGACGTCTCTTTGTGTTGAATTGTTCTCGTGCGATTAGACGTAGTTGCAATTCCATACTACCTTTATCGTTTTTAAGCTTATGTTATGCAATTGAGTTGGAAATTGTCTTTTTATGGTAATACCTTCATTTTGCGCTGCTGAAGTTAATGTTATGAATGTTATTATCACATTGAGGTTGAAGTTGTTTAATATCGAGGTATCTTTCCTTGTTGAGTAATTCTCATTCATTTTGTTGTTTTTGAGATTCTTATACACATTGTTGTTGAGTCGTGTGATATATTTGTGTAACGACCCGATCAATCGTTCCGAGAGTTTTAGCCCCATTATCCCCATTTTTTCTTTATTATATGTTATTTAGCTCTTTTATTTTGTGTTAGGTTGGTTGGCTCGGGTTCGGAGTGAACTTGGAGAGAAATGAGACACTTAGTCTCTTAAGTTGGTTATTTAGTTGGAAAAGTCAATCGGAAGTTGACTTATAGGTAAATGATCTCGGAATTTGGGTTTTATGGTCCGAATAGCTTCGTTAGATGATTTTTGACTTAGGAGTGGGTTCGGAGTGTTGTTCGTAGGTCCGTGATAGAATTAGGCTTGAATTGGCGAAATTAGTTTTTTGGCTATTTCCGGTCAGTAGTGGAAAATTAGATATCAAGGTGGGAATGAAATTCTGGAAGTTGGAATAGGTTCGTAGTGTCGTTTGTGATGTGTGTGAAAATTTTTAGGTAATTCAGACATGGTTTGTTTGGTTTCGGCATCGTTGGTGAATTTTGGAAGTTTAGAAATCCTTAGGCTTGAGTTCGGGGTCAAATCGGTGTTTTCATGTTGTTTTAGTTGTTCTAAAGGTTCGACTAAGTTCGGGTGATGATATATGACGTGTTGGTATATTTGGTTGAGGACCCGAGGGGATCAGGATGATTTCGGATGGTCATCGGAAAGCTTGGACTTGAGAGATTGTAGCTAGTGATGCTGGGTCTGGTTTTCCGCACCTGCAGAAGGGAGATCACAGATGCAGTATGGGGGTCGCAGGTGTGGATTTGGAGGCCTGGGGATTTACTGCAGAAGCGTGCGAGTGAGCACACATGCGATCCTGCATGTGCGAAGTGATGACCGTAGATGCAGAGCGAGCTGGGTAAGTAAGTTTCGCAGGTACGGATTATTTCCGCAGATGCGGTCTAGCTGGAGAGAAAGTATATAAGGACCCCATTCGCAAAAAATTGACCATTTCCTCCATTTTTGAAGTCGGGATTGAAGATTTTGATGGATTTTGAAGAGGGATTCAAGGGGAAACACATTGAGGTAATGTTTTTGAACCTAAAACTCGGTTCTATGGTGATTTTCAGTTGATTAAGCGTGAAATTTTTTGGAATTAAGGGTGAAAATTTGGAGAATTAGGGCTTGGAACTTGAGAGCAAAAATTGGGTGATTCATGGTCAAACGAAGTTAGATTTTGATAAATTTGGTATGTATGGACTCATGACAGGATAAGAATTTTAGTTTTGTAAATTTTATCGGATTCCAAGACGTGGGCCCGGGGGTCGGGCTTGGCCAATTTCTGAGTTTTGATGTAATTTGATAATTTTCGTGTGGGCTTTGTTCCTTTAGCATGTATTAATGATATGATACTGATTTCAGATAGATTCGGGGCGATTTGAGGTTGATTTGAGCGACAAGGGCATCACGGATTAGAGTTTGGCTTGATTGAGGTAACTAACGCTTCTAAATTTGGTTCAGAGGGTTCGAAACCCCGAACTACGTGTTATGTGATTTAAATTAAGGTGACGCATTGTAACAACCCGGGTGATCGTTCCGTGTGATTAGACCCGTTTCCCATGTTTCTTCTTTATTATGTGTTGTTTAGCCTAATTATGATGTGTTGGGTTGGTGGGTTCGAGTTCAGGGTGGTCGTGGTAAGAACTGAGACACTTAGTCTCTTAAACTAGCTTAATAGTTGTAAAGGTCAACTCGGAGATGACTTATTGGTAAACGACCTCAGAATGTAGATTTGATGGCTCGTATAGCTTCGTTAGGTGATTTGGGTCTTAGGAGGGTGTTCAGAATGTGGTTTTGAGGTCCGGAGTAGAATTAGGCTTGAATTGGCGAAAGTTAGTTTTTGGCGATTTCCGGTCGGAGGAGAATTAGCTATCAATGTCGGAATGGAATTTCAGAGGTTGGAGCATGTTCGTAGTATCATTTTGGACTTGTGTGAAAATTTTTAGGTCATTCAGATGTGTTTTTGTTGGTTTCAGCATCATTGGCGAAATTTAGAAATCTCAAAGTTCACAAGCTTGAATCCGATGTGATCTTGGTGCTTTAGCGTTGTTTTGGGTGTTTCGAAGGCTCGATTAAGTTTGAATAGGGTTATGGAACTTGTTTGTATCTTTGGTTGGGGTCCCCAGGGGCTCGAGTTGATTTTTGATAGCCATGGGGGGATTTGTAAGTTTGAAATAACAGATGATTTTGCTGGTGCTGGTGTTAACGCACCTGCAGATAGGGTACCACAGGTGCGGGCCCGCGGAAGCGGACGGCTCGTCGCAGATGCGGTTTTTGGTGGGTTGGAGGTGTTCCACAGGTGCGAGGTTTTTACGCACCTGCGAAGCCATAGATGCGGAAGTTCTATCGCATGTGCGGAGATAGGGACTCTAAGCGTTTTCCGCAGATGCACACATTGGAATGCAGGTGCGCCTAAGTGGCTGTAGGTGCGGAACCACTGGGCAGTTAGTATAAATTCCAGCCTTCGCGAATTTTTGGCACATTCATGATATTTTGCATGCGGGCTGAGGCTTTTGGGAGCAAATTGAAGAGGGATTTCGAGGGTATCTGTGGAGGTAAGTTTCTTGGACTAAAAACTCGATTCTATGTTGTTATTTGACGGACTAGGCTTGCATTAATGTAATTTAATGGTATAAATTGGAGGTTTAGGGATTGGAAAATTGAGACTTATAATTAAGGATTTTAGGGGTCAATTGTGGTCGGATTTTGATGCATTTTATATGTGTAGACTCGAGAAAGGATAAGGATTCTTATGATGCGATTTTTATAGAATTCCGAGACGTGGGCCCAAGGGCCGGGTTTGGCCAATTTCGGGAATTTTGGTTAAAATTGATAGTTTTCGAGTATGATTTGCTCCTTTAGCGTATATTGATGATATTAATCTGGTTTGGTTAGATTCGGAGCAGTCGGGAGCCGATTCGAGAGGCAAGAGCATCGCGAGTTAGTATTTTGGCCAGTTTGAGGTAAGTAATGACTGTAAATCTTGTCTTGAGGGTATGAAACCCCAGACTTCATATTTCCTCACTACTTTTGGAGTGGCGCACAGGCCGGATGACAAGTGTGTGGTGTGCACTAATTATTGGATTTGGACTTGGTCCTTTCTGTGACACCTATTGAGTTGCGTATTTACTTTAAATCATATGTTAAATCGTGTTTTAAAACTATTGCCATATTTGGGCGGTAAGCCATGTTTGGGGCCTTGCGCTGACCTGGTTAGATCCCTTGGGGGATTTTACTGCTATTTCATCACTGTGTTGACTTATGATTTACACTCAGTCATATTATGTTTAACTGTTTTCAAAACTCAACCTTATTTACACTATTTCTGAGATACAAAATGATGTTTTGGGTCGAGTACCCCATTTTACTGATAGCCCGAGTGTCGTACTGAGAGTTTCTGACTAAGTGAGGTTGAGGGCCTGATTGTTAGGATATGAGATTCCACGAGGTGGCTTGATATTAGCGCTTGGGCTGAAGGATCCCCTCCGGAGTCTGTACACACCCTCAGTGAGCACATATACCTACTGAGTGCGAGTGCCGAGTGCTTGGGAGGCATGAGTGATAGTAAGGTTGCCCGAGAGGCTAATATTGAGTGATTGTGAGGTATGCTAAGGGACTGATTATGAGTGATGATTTGCCCGAGGGGCGATTTATGATAAATGTTTTGGCCCGAGGGTATATTTATGATTTATTTCATTTTAGACTAAACCCTTTGGGTATTTTTCTGAAATTGTTGGAAAACACACTTTTTGAAGGATTTTACTGAAGTTGGTTTTTAAAGCATGTTGATTTAATGTATACAGTGTTGGAAAGAAAGTTTGTGCTTAATGTGAATTGATGATTTGATCTTATGTGTTTCTTACTGCTTAGACTTGATTTATTTTCATTACTACTGAGTTGGCATACTCACAGTACTCCCTGCACCCCTGTGTGCAAATACATGTGCTGGTACCAAGCGCTAGTTTTCTTCCTTTGTGTGGAGTCGGAGATGGGACTTCGAGATGGCTGTTCAGCGTCCACAACATCTCTTTTCCCCTTTCTTGTTTTGTATTTAGTTCCTCGTTCCGAGTCTTGATGTATTACGACAGTAGGGTTATTTTGTACTACTCGTAGATGCTCATGATGGTTGACTCCAGGTTTTGGGGTAGTGTATAAACTATTTTATTCATTTTTTTTGTTTGTTGTTGTGAACTACTTAAAAGAAAGAATTTTGTGATATATCGGAACCGTTTTGGAAATTATGAAAATATTATGTCAGTATGTGATTGTTGGCTTAGCCTAGTTCCATGTTAGGCGCCATCACGACCGGCTTATGATTTGGGGCCGTGACACGCACGTGTCATGTGGCGGGCGGGCAGGCGTGCACAATGAAAAATGTGACCCGGTTCATCCCATGGAACCGTTTAGTGATTCCTCCTTGTTGATATCCGTACTACTGTCATGTGATTAATGCAAACATGCTAGAAATCATGCTAGATTGTATGTTAAGGCTTCACGCTGATACTGTTGAGATCCGAGTGGTCGCTTGTTACTGTGATTTCATGTGTTTCATTGTTATTATCTAGTCAGTCTTGTTATTGCATACAATATCATGTCTCAGTCTCGGAAATTGTTGTTTTGCACATTATAGCATTGATTTGGGCTAGTCCATGCATTGTGACCCCGTTTGAGCCAGACTGGAGAGTGATGACTGAGTGAGACCGATAGCCTGATATTGAGTGACAGTTAAGGGATCGAGATGCATGCCGCAACATGTTATATTGATTTATGCCTGGATCTGGCTTATGATAGCGCTTAGGCTATAGGAGCCCCTCCAGAGTCTGTAACACACCCCTAGTGAGTGCAGTGATATTATTGAGGGATGGATCTTTCCTGGACATGGATTTTGTCTGAAGTATTTGCATCTAGAGATGAATCTTCTCCATGGGGCTGGAATGGCCTTCCTCGGTACTGAGAGACTGATGTCAGATATGTATATATATTCTGGGATGGATCTTTCTTGGGTCGTGTGAGCCATATACAGTACCGAGTGGTTGTGAGGTGTATTATTATCTGGAGATGGATCTTCTCCATAGGGCTGGATTGGCCTTCCTCAGTACTGAGTGACTTCTGTCAGACGTGTATATTTTATTGGATGGATCTTCCCTGGGCCATACGAGTCATATACAGTACTGAGTGGACGAGTATTTGAGAGGGAGCACATTGTGCATTTCATACAGTTGATGCATTGGCATGTATGATATGTTGAGTCATATATGTAAAACTGTTCGGAACTGTACTTAACTTATCACTTTGAGCTGTCTAGTTAACTGAAAGCATTCCTAAATCTATACATTGATTATGTTATAAATGTTGAGGTTTAGTCTGTCACTACCTCCCAGCCCACAGTTTGGGCTTGTTACTTACTGAGTTGGTGTACTCATGTTACCCCCCGCACCTTGTGTGCAGATTCATGTATCCGAGGTCACAATAGTGCCCGTTGATCATTTGTTGCGGTTCATCTTCAAAGAGAGCAAGGTAGTTGCTTGGCGATCGTAGACCTGCCTTTCTCCTTCCCTATCCTCCTTTGTGTATTTTTTTAGTTATTTCCCAGACAAATTTTGTCTTGATGTATTTTGGCACCGTTGTAGTATGGCTCATGATTTAGTGACACTAGATGTTGGGATGTATTTTACGGTATTCTAGCCTTTGTCTTTATCTTTTATTTCGGATTCTCTAATAAAAAAGATTAAATATTTAAACTTTGTTATGAGAAAAATATCGAATTGGTTAAGAGGGTGGGCTTTCCTAGTTCCACGATAGGCGCCATCACGACTGAGTTGACTTTGGGGTCATGACAATTTGTTGTAACATTGGTATTGTCGACCATGACAAAGTGTTGTATGTGGGCACTTGTGGTGCGAGCTGTTATTGTGTAGTGATATTGATGCGCATGCGGTGGTATTAGGATAAGGGTAAATGTGCATGTGGAGGCATAGGGTGGGATTTATGTGCATGTCAATAGTAAGTGAATTGCTTGAAGCCACGTGGCCACATAAAGGAAGTCCGTGTAGCTATTTGGGAAACATATATTCAAAAATATCTAAATGTATGTTACACCCCATGTTTTCATACATGGAAGTACGCCATAAATAAATTCATATAAGCTCGGAAATGAGGTGTTACATTCCATATTTTCGTATGTTATTGTTTCGTCGTAAGGTAATCGACGTAAGTTCGGGAATTGGATTATTTAGAGATTATAAGCATTATGTTATTTTAAACATATGATGAGTAAATTCTTGAAGGTGATAGGGTAAGAA
Organism: Nicotiana paniculata; assembly: GCA_005239505.1. NCBI lineage: Eukaryota > Viridiplantae > Streptophyta > Magnoliopsida > Solanales > Solanaceae > Nicotiana > Nicotiana paniculata. The sequence continues at coordinate 19,191 of MDKI01063576.1, read as the reverse complement.
AATCGATGAAAATGAATTTCGTCGAATTTTGACATTTCGGGATAAAATACGACCCGAGCTAAAATACCCGGTATTTATGGACTAGTACAATACAAGGTACCTCATGGTCATGATAGCAAGGTGTATAAGGTGTGTTAAAAGTGAGTAGTATTTTAACTAATTTGAGATAATTCTTAATTATGCGGGTAATTTTTTAATTACCAGGTAACGGGACATTACCTAACAAGTGGATAAAGATTGAAAATTCTCCACCCCACCCCATGTGGCAGCAAGCCACTTTCCAAACAAGTGACTCTTAGTCACCTTTGGTTAGGTGGCAACCAAAAATATTGATTTCACGACACCTTATTCTAGGATTTTGAATAAAAATAACATTTTTCATTCTCAAACACTAATACTTTCAATACCAAAACAACACTCCAACAAGATGTGAGAGTTAGCACATTAACAACGTGACTTCTTATCTATTTTCTGCAAATCCCCCAAAAAAATGTGGATTCTTGCAACCAAAAGGAATCCAATGAGAATTATTAGCAACGTAAAATTTTTCGATTCTAAAAGAGTACGGTGAAACCTTTTCCAAGAACATCATACAGATTTTTTCCTACTTCAGGTATGTTAAGGCTAAGCCATTTCTTCATTTTGGCATGATCTCGTAATTACACAACTTTGATAATGAAGCATAAAGAAAAATTCATATCCCGTAATTTACGTATATTTTCCTAGTTTTGTAAGTTACAATATTCTCCTTATCAGGACTTCATATTCAGTTGAACATTTCTTTTTTCCAGTCATGAGAGCAGAGAGTCTATATATACAGTATTACAGTATTTTTATTACCATCGAGCTATAGTCGATGGGGAGGCTCCTATTGTGCAACCTCTGATCAGATGGTAAGTTATATACTGAGCCTAATATGGTTGAGCGCCTTCGAGCGAGCCAAGTTTGTCGAGATACAGGAGCCTAGTATGGCTGAGCGCCTATGAGCTAGCCTACTACGGTAGAGCAATTTTATATATATATATAACTAGCCTTATAGGGTTAGATAGCTATTTTACTTACTATATTAAGAGAGTTGAGTCAGTATCAGTAGGTAAGCATATCTTCAAATTATCATTGATTTCCAGTTGCTTTCACTTATTATATTGTCAGTTCAGTTTTAGCTTTTAGTATATTGCCTTACATACTCGGTACATTATTTCTTACTGATGTCCCTTTTCTGTGGGTGCTGCATTTCATGCGTGCAGGTTCAGATAGACACACGAGTAGACCTCCTCATTAGTGTTACTTGAATTCAACTTTATCAGTAAGCTCCATGCCTTTTGGAGTTTTCGGGTCTAGAGCTTTATGTTACGAGTAGGTCGGGGAGCTGTTCCGATCATAGTATATCCACCAGTAGAGGCTTGTAGATATATCATGTCAGTTAGTGCAGTATGTTGGGCCGGTAGGCCTTTTATGTATATTTTGTTGGTTTGCCAGCTGTAGTCGTTATGACGGCCTTGTCGCCCTAGTTTTATATTGATATTTAGTCAGCATTCGCAATTTTCTTCCAATGTGGTTCATCGCCAAAGTATGATATCACATGTTCAGAGTTCCTTAGTCGCAAGATGGTACACAAAGTTAGGTGAGGCACCGGGTGCCGGTCCCTCCCGTCCCCCCAAGTTCTGGGCGTGACAATGTAACATTCACGCAGTAGTATAAGGAAATGTTATGATTTTGATTTATGACATATGGGTATGAGGTGGTACCTCGGTAGTGATTCCTGTAGTACATTCTTTGTTAAAGAGGCTTGTTAGTTGAACAGTTCTATATCTTTTCATTTACTTACTTGTATTAGTCTGCATTGATCTCTTGTTGCTCTTATCACGTGTTCGCTCCTTGTTGCCTTTATTGCTTTAAATTCCGTAGCTAGCTTACATCATTGAACCACTTTATTATCATTTACTTCCTCGTCGTCCATTATTTGAATATACTATGCTTGTTGAGTTTATCTTATGCTAGTAGGTATCTTGACCTGCCCTCATCACTACTCTACCGAGGTTAGGCTTGATACTTACTAGGTGCCGTTGTGGTGTACTCATACTATCTACTGCACTTTTTGTGCAAATCCAGGTACTTCAGCTTAGACTAGGCATCAATGATTTGACCATACATTTTGGTGACTTGAAGGTATACCTACTTCGCACTCGCAGGCTACAGAGTCACCTTCTATCTTTAATTTTACTACTTTTAATGATTATAGTTTCTATCACATTTTATTGGAATTAATTAATTTTAATTAAATTTATTTTAAATGTTGTTAAAGACTAAATGGCCGTCATTGGAATTTCACTCTTAAACACAAATTGGCTACACATTAAATTGAAATTAGCCCAATACACAGGCCCAATCCTATCTCACACAGTTAAAACAACCTCTGCACTCCAAGTTGGAAATCCATGCCGCTCGCAGTGAGCCAATGGTGGTGCTCCACGTCACCCGTCTTCCACACTCACAAAAAAGCACAAACAAATTTGGACCGTTGATCTAATTCATCAAAGGTCCTCGATTTTCTCTTTTCCTTTAAATTTCGATACAATCTCATCTCCAACGTTGAAATACAAAGATCCAGTTGTCTTTATATTTTCTAATAAAAACTTCTTAAAATGTATACTACTTGATTTATCAGGGTTGTTGATCAAATGATCTAATGGCCAGATTGCTTCTCGTAATCTTAAAGTCAGAGACTCGCTTAGTTACCCCTAAACCCTAATCATTTCCTCATTGACCAGCCGCCCCCTTTTCTTTTTTCCTCTCTAGTCCCTCGACCTCTCATCCTCCATCAATCTTCTACCCTTGCATAAATAGGTGCAAGGTCTCAAATCCATATCCTCTAAAACCCAATTTGTCCCTATACCCATGAATCAAGCCGATTTCACCATTTTAATCACTAAGATTCAAAATCCCAAATCCGACAACCCTAACTTGTAGGTGAACAAATTACTTGCATCACTATTGTGATCTTTTAAATTCATGTCATGAATGATAATTTCTTCACCATCATCACCATTATTCTTTGTCCAGAGGTTAAATGTAGTGATCTCCAGACATTTGGGTTTGGACCAATTGTTTCTTTTCTTTAACGGTAGACCACTCTCTTTACAGGTAAAATCGTCATTGTTTTCCCCTATATTTCTTCGATTTTTATTCGTCTTTGCTTGCATCATCTGGTAGTCATCGCTCTCCACTACCATTGTTTGAATCTACCAGAACCCCAAGGCCTGAATCATTAAATACTCTCACCTAAAAACACTGAACAATCTAGAAAGACATCAATACACAACACACATTAGTGTCTAGAAATTTTCAATCAAAACTTAGCTCTTAATTGAGTTTATCATTCTCTTCCTCTCTTTTCCGGTTCTGAGTTGTACTTGATGATTGAGATTTGAGATTAGGTTCCCGAACGGCTAAACAAAATCTCTGTTTGGTTTGTTGCTCAAAGGAAGGTCAGTATTTATCAACCTTTCCTCTCATAAATTGTTTAAGTTAAAATCATGCATGCTATATTCTCTGCTGATTTTTTTATTATGATGTATCATTATTAGTTTCTACTAGATCATTATGACACTGTACTTGTGAATTCATTAATCTGAAATTAAATGAATGTTAATTGATCATCTTGTGACTTTAATGAATGCTACTCCGTGTTAATTAATCTAAGTAATGTTGAATATATGAAGTTGACTAAATAACCTCAACTATTCTTCACACTTGTTCTAATTCCATACATTTCTTGATGTTTTGCTCTGGCTTAATGCATGCTTTACTAATTTCCTTAATGTTACCTGTTGATTTATACCATGTACTTTAATTGATAAAACTAAGGATATGGTAGTTGTGAACACTTAAGGGTCAAATACAACCCTGTCATTGTAAGCAAAGTATATCAGTTTTGTTGTTTTAGCTATCTTCTCTCTTCAAATATGTTTATTTGATTCTATAACTCCCCGAAATATCAATGTGAATATCTCCTATAAAAATCTCTTGTTAACATCCACATTTGTATGGCCATATCTGTGAGTTTCACTTTATAAATATGTCTTGAAGTAATTGAACCAAGTTCTAATGAATTTATGCAGTTAGTCTTGTATGCATTCTCTCAGCTATTGGTAACCTAGCTTAAGCAATGTTACTGATTCTTCTTAAGAGCTTGGTTAAAAGTCGTATATGTTGTATTTGTGCATCATCTACTGGATTGGTCATGCTAAACTAAACTTCATCATGTCTAGACTATCATATTCAACTTGTTTACTTGGATTAAATATCCTGCTACTGTAACCATGCCATCTTAACATATGTGAAACTTCCATTGTTATGAAGCTTATGTTATGAGCCTGTTAATCTGATTCTATGCCACCTGATCCTTTCCTACACTATCTATTCTTGTAATCCTTTAAAACATCTCCTGAAGGCGTTTGAATATCTTCTCTTAAGGATTCGACACTCATTCTCGTTTTAAACATACTTCTTGCTTGTCCTTCATGCTTATTCCCGTGTTCTCACAACTCTCTCGTAGAACTGTACTATCTTATAAAGAAGAAAGCCGTATTTTGTTTATTCCAAAGGATTAACCACACAGAGTTTGGGGTGTAGGTCAACTGTGATCACTCAAAGAATTTAAGGGAAACTTATCATGTTTACCTGCCTTGTTTGAGTACCACATTGTGTTTATATGAGTGTATTAATTCTTAATGGACCTAGAATGAATATGAGATTGTGAACCTTTAAAGGAGAAGTAGTAATGTCATTGACCTAAGACATGATTAAGATGCTTATTTGCATAAGTACCTTTATTCATACTTTTTTAAAGATTCTGAATTAGGCTGTTAGTTCATAAATCCAGTTATCTAAGTGTGTGAATCTCTGATAAATTTTAACATATTCTGATAAGTTGTTAAAGTATTATGAGTGCAACTAAGAACTCGTACAAGTTTGAACTAGTCGGTCAAATCAATAAGGTTGATACATATGTGTCGTCTTTATTCCTTAAATCACATGACTTAGTGTTTGGACTTCTAAAATAGCCTGCTGGTGTTCCCTTTCTTTGTTTGCATCTGTAATTGGTTTCTTTGAAGCAATATTCTTCATATTAGAAGAATTGACAATATGCTACATTCTTGTATTAGAGTTGTGACCTCATTTGTAGTTTGGTATCTCATAAATGTGCTCTATATAACCCTATGAGAAGTGTGCATATTTTAATATGTGTATTACTGTTACCGCTAGATTAATTGTTATAGTGAATCCCTCATTAACATTTAATAATGTAGGGAGGAGTAAATTTTGTTAAGGGTATTTAGGAGTAGGATCTAGTTTGTGGATTGAGATGCCCTCCTTGACCCAAGCACTGCTTGGTGTCCCTGAGACCCTTTTGAATTCTCATTTATTTTGTTATTATTGAGATTCTTATACACAAAGTTGTTGAGTCGTGGGCTAGTTGTGTGGTAACATTGGCATTGTCGACCTTGGCAAAGAGTTGTGGTATATAGGCACTTGTGGTGCAAGTTATTATTGTGTTGTGATTTTGATGCACATGCGGTGGTAAAAGAATAGGTTTTAATGTAAATGAGGCGGCATATGGTGGGATTTATGTGCATGTTAATAGAAGGGAAATTACATGAAGCCACATAACAACATAAGGGGGCTAAAGTCCGTGTAGCTATTTGGGAAAAATATATTTTAAAATATCAAAATGTGACACCCGCGCAGCATTATAACGAAATGTTGTTATTTTGATTTATGAAATGTAGATATGAGGCGGTACCTCAGTAGTGATTCTTGTTGTACATTCTATGTCAAAGAGGCTTGTTGTTTGAACACTTTTGTTATCTTTTCATTTACTTACTTGTATTTGTCCGCATTGATTTCTTGTTGTCTTATCATGTGTTCACTCCTTGTTGCCTTTATTGCTTTAATTCCGTAGCTAGCTTAATTACCGAACCACTTTATTGTTATTTACTTCCTCGTCTTCCATTACTTGACTATACTATGTTCGTAGAGTTTCTCTTATCATGTTAGGTGTCTTGATCTGTCCTTGTCACTACTCTACCGAGGTTAGGCTTGACACTTACTGGGTACCGTTGTGGTATACTCATACTACATTGTTGCACATTTTGTGCAAATCCAGGTTCTTTAGCTTAGACTAGGCATCAGTGATTTGACCATATATTTCGGAAACTTCAAGGTATACCTACCTTGCGCTCGCAGGCTTCGGAGTCACCTTATGTCCTTACTTTTACTACTTTTTACTCTTTATTCAAACAGTGTTATAGTATGGATTTTCTGTAAATATATGTATAGCTTATGACTCAGTTCCACCAGTTTTGGGGATTTTGCTACAGATATTCTGTTTTGGAGATATTATGAGTTTTATCGAATTATCTTATTATTGTTGACGACCAATTTTTACTCTACCTTTTAGTGTTGATTTTATAGTTAATAATTTGCAATAAATGTGTTAAAAAACTTCTAACAAATAATACATTTTTTATATATAAATTAATACTTAATAGTTTTGAAATTAATAATTTAGTATTACATAATTATAAGATATATTAAACTTACTATTTTAGAGGCTATTAAAATAATATTTGTTAGATAAGTTTTATAATTAATTTATTAAGTTGTTCCTTGATTTTTAATTAACTTGCCTACTATTTAAGATAATCTTAAATTAATGTAATAATTTGAGAAATGAAGTATTATAATAAATAAGTAATTAATTACAATAATTAGTGATGTAATTAATGGTTATAATTTATATCTTATTTTATTGGAATTAATAAAATTTAATTAAATTTATTTTAAAAGAGGTTAAAGACTAAATGGTTGTTATTGCAATTTAAGTTCGTAAAGACAAATCGGCTATGTATTAAATTGAAATTAGCCCAATCCCATCTGACATTGTTCAAACAATCTCTCCACTCTAAGTTGGAAATCCATTCCATGGCAATGAGCGAATGGTGGTGCGCCATGTAACTCGTCTTCCACACTCACAAAACAAGCACAACTAATTTGGACAATTGATCTAATTCATCAAAGGTGTGACGACCCGGCCGGTCGTCTTGAGAGTTGTAGCTCCGATCCCCTAGTAACTGCTTTCCCCGTATCTTTTTCTTCTATTATGATTTACTAGGAGGTTTCATTTTGGTTTTCAGAGTGTTTTAGGACACTTAGCCCCTAAACATGAGCTTAAGCGTTAGAATTTGGACAATAGTCGGAATTATTTGAAGAGGACTCCGGAATGGAGTTCCGTCGATTCCGTTAGCTCCTCTAGGTGATTTTAGGAATAAGGGGCGTGTCTGAATTGTGTTTTGGAGATTTGTAGCTCATTTAGGCTTGAAATGGCGAAAATCGAAGTTTTGGAGATTTTGGCCGGCAGTGGAATTTTTAATATCGGGGTCGAATTTCGATTTTGGAAGTTTGAATAGGCCCGTAGAGTTGAATATGACTTCTGTGCAAAATATGAGGTCAATCGGACGTGGTTTGATAGAGTTCGGCATCGGTTGTCAAATTTTCTGAATTCTAAGTTCTTTAAGTTTGAATAAGAGGATGATTCATGATTTTAGCGTTGTTTGAGGTGGTTTGATGGCTCAATTCTTATGGTGTTTTAGGACTTGTTGGTATGTTTGGTTGAGGTCCAGGGGGCCTCAGGTGAGTTTCGGGTGCTTAACGGATCAAAAGTTGGAATTATGTTATTGCTGAAGCTATATGAGTTCTGGTCTTTTCGCACCTGCAGTGGGGAGACTGCAGGAGCGGGATCGCATGTGCAGGACATGTAGTGCAGAAGCATGTTTGGGCAGCCCAGGCTAGGTTCGCAGGTGCGGAATGGACTATGCAGAAGCGACCTCGCTTCTGCGGAGGGAAGTTGCGGAGGGGCAGTGTGGTCACAGGAGCGCATCCACAAGTGTGGCACTCTTTTCACAGATGCTGACCTTGAGGACTTAAGTCATTTCCACAGTTGCAATGGATGTTCCACAGGTGCGGCATCGTAGATGCGATTCTTGGACGGCAGGTGCAAGATCACTGGCAGAAAAGTTGAAAAAATCGAGGGTTTCATTCATTTCTTCATTTTTGGACTTGGGAGCCCGGGAATTGGCAATTTTTCGAGGGATTTTCATAGAGAGCTTTGGGGAAACGATTCCTAACTCGATTTTATTTATATTTCATTAATCTATTGTTGTTTCTTTCATTTAATTAAGGAATTTGAGTGAGGAAGTTCGGAAAATGGGGGAAGAGATCCCAAACATAATTTTTGTGTTTTGATTGGGATTTAGACATCGAAATTGAATAATTTTGGTGTACGAACTCGTGAGTGAATGTGTATTCATATTTGATAACTTTTATTCGATTCCGAGACATGGACCCGGGGAGGTATTTTTGGGCGAATTTCAAATTTCTTGCTTTAGCTTTGATTTCAGTAGTTAGATTAGTTCCTTGTAGATGTATTTATGTTATGTAATTGATTTTGTCTAGATTTGAGCCATTCAGAGTCGGATTTTCGTGGTAAGAGCGTTGTTTCGGATTGATTTGAACTTGGTTCGAGGTAAGTGACTTGCCTAACCTTGTGTCGGAGAACTCCCCTTAGGATTGGTATTGTTTATGATATATGAGAACCTTGTACGTGAGGTGACGAGTACAGACACAGGATAATAGTTTTAACAACTCGATTTCGACTAAGCAATAACCGGTTTCCCTTCTTATCTGAATCTTATCAGCTTGTGTAGTATCCTGTTAGACTAGGATAGCATGCCTACTTGCCCTAACTGTTTTGCCTAAACTACGTGCATCATGTTTAGTGAATTTACCTGTCTTTCCTTAACTTCTACTTAGGTTGAATTGTAAAATTTCGTGTCGTAACTATTGAATTCTATTATTTGGCTGCATATTTACATTTGGACTACGAAAAAGTATTCATGGAGATCCCCATGTACTGTATATTTACATTGGGACTACAGAACGGTATTTCGGGAGATCCCCATGTCTTGCATATTTACTTTGGGACTACGGAACGGTAATCCGGATGATCCCCCTGCCTTGCATATTTACTTTGGGACTACGGAACGGTAATCCGGATGATCCCCCTGCACATTTATGTTTGGAACTACGAGACGGTATCTCGGGAGATCCCTTGTTGTATTTCTGTGTACTGAACTGTTGTTTTCTATGATTTCTTCCTTGTTAAATTTCATTCTTTACTTTAATATGATATTTAATTTGGCATTACCTTATTATATATATACACCAGTAGGGACCTGACTTGACCTCGTCACTACTCGACCGAGGTTAGGCTTGGCAGTTACTGGGTACCATTGTGGTGCACTCACGTCCTTTCCTGCACATGTTTTCATGTGCAGATCCAGGTTCATCTTATCAGCCTCATCGCTAGTTGGAGTCGCTGCTTCTTATTGAAGACTTCAAGGTACATTTTCCGCGCATGCAGATCCTCGGAGTCCCCCTCCATCCCCTTATGTTCATTTTTCCCTCTTTCTGTAGAATTGATGTATAGAATAATTATTACTCTTAGTAGCTTGTGACTTACGGTGTTTCGGGTTTTGGGATTATTTTGTACCTTTCAGAATTTGGTAATTAAATATGTCAAGCAGCATTCAGTTGTTTATTTAGATTATCGTTGTTGTTAGTTGTTAATGATCTTGTATTTATTTCCTTTCCACGAGATGTTAGGCTTACCTAGTCGCATAGTATAGGTTCCGTCACGACCATTCAGGTCGGGGGGGGGGGGGGGGGGGGGGGGGGGAGGGAATTATGGTCGTGACAAGGTTTTATTTGAGCTCTAGGTTCATAGTTATCATGAGTCACAAGACGGTTTATTAGAGTCTCGCGGACCGGTACAGAGACATTGGTACTTACCTTTGGGAGGCTATGGAAATGTTAGAAACAATCATACTTCTTTGATTTCCCTTGTCGTGCGAGTAATTGGCATCAAGATTCTAAAACTCTCTATTTTATTCTTCTCACAGATGGTGAGGACCCGTACTGGGAGATCTGATGATCAGGCACACGAGCCCCCTGCTAGAGCCACCAGAGGCCAGGGCCGGGGTAGAGGACGACCATGCAGTGCAGCCAGATCACCCACGTGAGCTGTGACAGAGGAGCCCCCAGCAGCTAAAGCTGGAGGGAAGGCACCAGATGTTCCTATTGCTGCACCAGCCCTCCAGGAGACTCTCGCTCAGTTCATGAGCATGTTAAGCACCTTAGCTCAGGCAGGACTGATTCCACTAACTCCCACCACATCTATGACCGTAGGAGGGGCACAAACATCCGCAGCCCGTACTCTTTAGCAGAGGGTCCAGGTTTATCAGGCCAAAGTGTTTATTCCTATGCCACCGGTAGCTCTGGTTTCACATGAGATCAGGGCAGCTGCTTCTGAGGCAGAGAAACTTAGACATGAGAGGTACAAGAAGTACCACCCACCTACCTTCAAAGGATTAGCTTCAGAGGATGCTCAAGGTTTTCTAGAGGAGTGTCATTATATTCTCCGCACTATGGGCGTAGCGAAGACGAGTGGGGTTTCTTTCATTGCCTTCCAGATTAGAGGAACAGCCTATCAGTGGTGGCATGCTTATGAGCTGAGTAGTCCAGACGAGGCAACCTCACTCACTTAAAATCAGTTCTCGGATATGCTTTTGCGTGTATATTCCCCTCAGATCCTCAGGGATGCTTGGCACGTGGGGTTTGAGGAGCTGCGCCAGGGTTTTATGAGTGTCGGAGTATGCAGTCTGTTTCAGTGAGTTAGCCCGACATGCACCGGACTTGGCCTCCTTAGTTCGGGAGAGGGTCCGTTTCTTTATTGAGGGGATCCACCCCATCATTAGATTCAGTATGGCCAGGGAGTTGGAGATGGACATCTCTTATCAATAGGTTGTGATTATCGCTAGGATATTAGAGGGCATGTTAGCTCGGAACAAAGAGGAGAGAGAGGCCAAGAGGTCTCGTGATACTGGTTATTATTCTGGAGTTCGTTCCCCAGCAGCTCGCCAGGATAGGAGTTATGGGATTCATCCTGTTCATTCAGCTCTTCCAGCAGCCAGCGGTGTTCCGACCCTTTCTAGGCCTCATGGGCCTTAGTATGCACCAAATCGTATCTAGTCTGTCTCCAGCTCGGGATGCTATTATTGGCCAGTCCAGCAGACTTGGCCCGAGTGTTCCACAACAACTACTCCCTCTGAGGGATTATTTCGGGTGCAGTGATACCCTCCATATAGTGAGGTATTTCCCTAGACATAGGAGGGGCGAACCTCCATAAAATTTCAAGCCACCACGTGCTCCACTGTGTCCTCCTCCATGCTCCCAGCACCAGCTACCGCCCCACTTGCTCAACCAGCTCGAGATGGAGGTCGGGGTGGTTGAGGTCACCCTAGAGGGGGAGGCTAGGTCATGTATTATGCTCTTCCGGCTCATTTTGAGGGAGTTGCTTCTGACTCGATCATCACAGTTATTGTTCCAGTATGTCTTAGAGATGCGTCGGTATTATTTGACCCAGGATATACATATTCATATGTGTCTACTTAGTTTTCTCCATATTTGGGCATATCTCGGGATTCTTTGAGGTCCCTTATTTATGTGTCTACTTCTATGGGAGATTATCTTGTTATGGACCACGTATATCAGTCGTGTTTGATTTCGCTTAGTGGTTTTGAGACTAGAGCCAATTTATTACTGCTCAACATGGTAGATTTTGATGTTATCTTGTGCATGGATTGGTTGTCTCCCTATTATGCTATTCTTTATTGCCATGCTAAGACCGTGACGCTAGCTATGCCAGGCTTACCGTGATTAGAGTGGAGGGGTACCTTAGAGTATGCACCATGTAGAGTTACTTTATTTCTTAAGGCTCAACAAATGGTTAGGAAAGGGTGTGATGCATATCTAGATCATGTGAGAGATGTCAGTATTTATACCCCAACATTTGAGTCAGTTCCACTAGTAAGGGATTTTCCAGATGTGTTCTCATCTGATCTTCCAGTTATGTCGCCCGTCAGAGATATTGATTTTGGCATTGATTTGTTGCGGGGCACTCAGCCTGTCCTCATTCCTCCTCACCATATGGCTCCTTCTGAGTTGAAGGAGTTGAATGAGCAGTTGCAGGAGTTGCTTGATAAGGGCTTCATTCGGCCCAGTGTTTCACCTTGGGGTGCTTCGATCTTGTTTGTGAAGAAAAAAGATGGTTTTATGCGTATGTGTATTGATTATCGCCATCTAGACAAAGTTACAGTGAAGAGCATGTATCCATTGCCTCACATTGATGATATATTTGATCTACTCCAGGGTGTCAGGGTGTATTCCAAGATTGACTTGCATTCAAGCTATCACCACATGAAGATTTGGGAGCCAAATATCCCAAAACTGTCATCAGGACCCGATATGGTCACTTTGAGTTTCTTGTCATGTCTTCCGGGCTTACCAATGACCCAAAAACCTTTATGCATTTGATGCACAATGTGTTCCGGCCTTATCCTGAGTCATTCATAATTGTATTCATTGATCACATTCTGGTATACTTTCGGACTCGGGAGGATCATGAGCAGAACATGAGAACTGTGCCTACAGACTTTGAGGGAAAATAATTTTTATGCAAATTTTCTAAGTGTGACTTTTGGCTAGACTCAGTGGAATTCTTGGGTCATGTGGTATCTAGTCATGGGATCAAGGTAGATCCGAAGAAGGTGGAAGCCGTGCCGAGTTTTCCTAGACTGTCATCAACCACAATGATCCGTAGTTTTGTTGGTCTAGCGGGGTATTACCATCGTTTTGTAGAGGGATTGTCATCTATTAAAACACTTATGACTAGGCTAACCCTGAAACGTGCTCCGTTCAGGTGGATAGGGGAGTGTGAGAAGAGCTTTTAGAAGCTCAATACAACTCTGACTACAACCCCAGTATCGGTATTACCTACAGGTTTGGGGTCTTACACTGTTATTGTGATGCTTCACGGATTGTTTGTGGCGCGGTGTTGAAGGTGCATGAGAAGAACTATCCTATCTACAATCTTGAGTTAGCAGCTATTGTTCACACCCTGAAGATTTGGCGGCACTATTTGTATGGTGTGCCTTGTGAGATCTACACTGTCAGCGGAGGTGGTTGGAGCTACTTAAGGATCTTCACATTACCATTTTGTACAATCCGGGGAAGGCCAATGTGGTGGCCGATGCTTTGAGTCACCGGGCGAAGAGTTTGGGATGTTTAGCATATCTTCCAACAACATAGAGACCCTTAGCATTGGATGTTCAGGCCTTAGCCAGCCAGTTTGTGAGATTGGATATTTCTGAGCTGATTGTTGGCTTGCGTGGTCTCTCAGTCAGCTCTTTATGACTGTATCATGGAGCATCCGTATGATGAGTCAGCGAGGTGATGCTAGGGATGTGACTATTGGTGATGATGGCGTGTTGAGGATGCAGGGCCGAATATGTGTGCCCAATGTAGATAAGTTTCGGGAGTTTATTCTTGAGTAACCCCACAGCTCGCGGTATTCCATCCATCCGGGTGCCGCGAAGATGTACCAAGACAACACTATTGGTGGAGGAGGATGAATAAGGATATAGTTGGTTTCGTGGCTCGGTGTCTCAACTGTCAGCAGGTTAACTATGAGCATCAAAGACAAGGTGGCTTGCTGCAGAGGTTAGAGATCCCAAAATGGAAGTGGAACTGGATCACCATAGATTTCATACTTGGGCTCCCATGGACATCGAAGAAGTTCGATGCTATTTGGGTGATTGTGGATCGGCTGACCAAGTCCCCTCACTTTAGTCCAGTTGGTACTACTTACTATTCAGAGAGGTTGACTATGATATACATCCGAGATATTGTTCGCCTTTATCGTGTCCCAGTTTCCATCATTTCAGATTGAGGCACACAATTTACATCACGGTTCTGGAGAGTTGTACAACAGGAGTTGGGCACTAGAGTGGAGCTGAGCACAATATTTCACCCTCAGACAGACGGGCAATCTGAGCGCACGATTCGGATACTAGATATTCTTTGTGCGTGTGTGATGGAGTTTGGATGGTCATGTGACCAGTTCTTGCCTCTTGTGGAGTTTGCCTACAACAACAGTTATTAGTCCAGCATTTAGATGGCACCATATGAGGCTTTGTATGGAAGGCGGTATCGGTCCCTAATGGGTTGGTTCGAGCCGGGCGACGCCCGATTATTGGGTATAGAATTATCCAGGATGCCCTAGATAATGTGAAGGTGATTCTGGATAGACTCCGCATAGCCCAGTTCAGACAGAAGAGTTATGCAGGCCGGTAGGTTCGCGATGTTGAAGAGCCTAGTTCATTCATGGTTGAAGAGCAGGTCTTGCTTCAGGTATTTCCTATGAAAGACATTATGAGGTTTGGGAAGAAGGGGCAAGCTGAGACCGAGGTACATTGGTCCTTTTGAGGTGTTGCGGCGTGTTGGGGGGGGGGGGGGGGGGTTGCTTATGAGAATGCTCTACCTCCCAGCCTAGATGGAGTTCATCCGATATTCCACATTTCTATGCTTTGGAATTATCATGGTGATCCGGCTCATGTATTGAATTTAAGCTCAGTCTAGTTGGACAAGGATCTATCTATGTTGAGGAGCTAGTGGCTATTTTCGACAGAAAGGTCAGAAAGCTATGTTCAAAGAACATTGCTTCAGTAAAGGTTCAATGAAGGGATCAGTCGGTCGAGAAGGCGACTTGGGAGACCGAGCAGGATATGCGCAACCATTATACTCATCTTTTCACAGCTTCATGAATGTTTTTATACTCATTAGAGGACTAGCGATTGTTTTAAAAGGGGGAGGAATGTCTTTGTATCCCCGATACCCTGTTAACTTCTTTCCCCATATCTTTTTCTGCTATTGTAATTTGGCAGGAGGTTTTGTTTGGGTTTACTGAATGTTTTGGGACACTTAGTCCCTAAATAGGAGCTTAAGCCTTAGAATTTTGAGCGTAGTTAGAACTGTGTGCAGACGATCCGGAATGGAGTTTCGTGGATTGTGTTAGCTCCGTTAGGTGATTTTTGACTTAGGGGCGTGTTCGGATTGTGTTTTGATGGTTTTTAGCATATTTAGGCTTAAAATGGCGAAAGTCAAAGTTTTGGAGATTTTGGTCGGCAATGGAATTTTTGATATCGGGGTCGGATTCCATTTTTGGAAGTTTGAATAGTCTTGTAGGGTTGAATATGACTTGTGTGCAAAATTTGGGGTCAATCGGACATGGTTTGATAGGTTTCAACATCGGCTGTCGAATTTGGAAAATTCTAAGTTCTTTATGTTTGAATCATAGGATGATTCGTGATTTTAGCATTCTTTGAGGTGGTTTGAGGGCTCGACTAAGTTCGTATGGTTTTTTGGACTTGTTGGTATGTTTGGTCGAGGTGCTGGGGGCCTCATGTGAGTTTCGGGTGCTTAACGGATCAAAAGTTGGAAATGTGTTATTGCTGAAGCTATCTGATTTCTAGTGTTTTCGCACATGCAGTTGGGAGACCGTATGTGTGTGATCGCACGTGCAGAGATGTAGCGCAGAAGCGGGCTTGGGCAGCCCATGCTAGGTTCGCATGTGCGGATTGGACTACACAGAAGCGGCCTCGCTTCTGCGGAGGGAAGTTGCGTAGGGGCGGTGTGGTCGCAGGTGTGACTCCTTGGTCGCAGAAGCGTATCTACATGTGAGACCCTCCTTTCGCAGATGCGGACGCAGAGGGCTTATGTCATTTCCGCACCTGCGATGGAAATTCCACAGGTGCGGCATCGCAGATGCGATTCTTGGCCCGCAGGTGCGAGATCGGTGGCATAAAAAGGGGAAAAATTGAGTGTTTAATTCATTTATTCATTTTTGGACTTGGGAGCTCGGGAATTGGCGTTTTATTGAGGGATTTTCAAAGAGAGCTTTGGGGTATCAATTACTAACTCAATTTTGGTTATATTTCATTAATCTATTGTTCTTTTCTTCATTTAATTAAGGAGTTTGTGTGAGGAAGTTGGCAAAATAGGGGAGAAGTTCCCCAACCGAATTTTTGAGTTTTGATTGGGATTTATACATCGGAATAGAATAATTTTGGTACGAGTGAACTCGTGAGTGAATGGATATTCATATTTGGTAACTTTTACTCGATTCCAAGACGTGGGCCTGGGGAGGCTTTTTGGGGCGAATTTCAGATTTCTTGCTTTAGCTTTGGTTTCAGTAGCTAGATTAGTTCCTTGTAGATGTATTTATGTTATTTAATTAATTTTGGCTAGATTTGAGCCACTCAAAGTCTGATTTTCGTGGAAAGAGCATTGTTTCGGATTGATTTGAACTTGGTTCGAGGTAAGTGGCTTGCCTAACCTTGTGTGGGGGAACTCCCCTTAGGATTGGTACTGTTTATGATATATGAGCTCCTTGTACGTGAGGTGACGAGTATGTACACGGGCTAATTATTGTAAAAACCCAATTTCCACTACGTAATAACTTGTTTTCCTTCTTATTTGAATCTTATCAGCATGTGTAGTATCCTGTTAGACTAAGATAGCATGCCTACTTGCCTTAATTGTTTTACCTGAACTACGTGCACCATGTTTAATGAATTTACATGTCTTTCCACAACTTGTACATAGGTTGAATTGTAGAATTTCATGTCGTGATTATTAAATTCTATTGTTTGGATGCATAATTACTTTGGAACTACGGAACGGTATTCCAGGTGATCCCCCTTCACATTTACGTTTGGAACTACGAGACGGTAACTCGGAAGATCCCATGTTGTATTTATGTGTACTGAACTGTTGTTTTCTATGATTTCTTCCTTGTTAAATTTCAGTATTTACTTTATTACAATATTTCATTATGCCTTGCCTTATTATATATATATACCAGTAGGGCCCTGACATGACCTCGTCACTACTAGATTGAGGTTAGGCTTGGCACTTACTGGGTATCATCGTGGTGTACTCATGCCCTTTCCTGCACATGTTTTTCGTGTGCAGATCCAAGTTCATCTTATCAGCCTCATCGCTAGTTGCAGGCGCTACTGCTTATTGGAGACTTCAAGGTACATCTCCCGCGCCCCAGATCCTCGGACTCCCCCTTTTGTCCCCTTATATTCATTTTCCCTCTTTCTGTAGAAATGATGTATAGAAAAGTTAAGCCTCTTAGTATCTTGTGACTTACGATCGGGTTTTGGGATTGTTTTGTACCTTTCAAAAGTTGGTAATTGTATATGCCGAGCGGCATTCAGTTGTTTATTTAGATTATCGTTATTGTTAGTTGTTAATGATCTTGCTTTTATTTCATTTTCGCATGATGTTAGGCTTACCTAGTGCTAGAGACTAGATGCCGTCACGACCATAAGTGGGGAAGATTTTGGGTCGTGACAAAAGGTCTGTGATTAATCCTGGATTTTCTGTTTTCCTTTAATTTCCGCTACAATCTAATGTCCAATGTTGAAATACAAAGATCCAACTATCCTTATATTTTCTAATAAAAACCTTCTTAAACATATACTACCTAATTTATCATGGCTGTTGATCAAATGATCCAACGGCCTAGATTGCTTCCCTCAATCATAACCTGAAAGACCGGCCTGGTTACCCCCAAACCCTAAGCATTGCCAAATTGACCAGCCTCCCCCTTTTCTCTTTTCCTCTCTAGTCACTCGACCTCTCATCCCCCATCAAACTTCAACCATGCACAAACAGGTGCAAGGTCTCAAATCCATATCCTCTAACACCCAATATGTCCCCTATACCCGTGATAAAGCCGATTTCACCATATTAATCATTAATATTCAAAATCCCAAATCCAATAACCCTAACTAGAAGGTGAACAAATTGCCTGCTTCATTGTTGTGATCTTTTCAATCCATGTCATGCATGACCAATTCTTCAGCATCATCATCGTTATTCTTTGTCCAGAGATCAAATGTAGTGACCTCAGGACAGTTAGGGTTTTACTGATTGTTTCTTGCCTTCAACGGTTGACCTCTCTCTTCATAGGTAAAATCGCCATTCCTTTCCCTCTCTATTTTTACAATTTTTACTAGTCTTTGCTTGCATCATCTGCTAGTCGTCAATATCCACTACCATTGTTTGAATCTACCGGAACCCTAAGGCTTGAAGGCACTATCAATATTAGCATTAATTACTCTGACCTAAAAATACCTAATAATCTAGAAAGACATCAGTACACAACACACATTAGTGTCTATAATTTTTCAATCGAAACTTAGGTCTTAATTTAGTTTCTCATTCTCTTGTTCTCTTTTCTGGTTCTGGGTTGTACTTACTGGTCAAGGTTTGCGCTTTGATTCTCAAACGGCTAAACAAAATCTCTGTTTGGTTTGCTAGTCAAAGGAAGGCCAGTACATATTGACCTTTCCTCTCTTAAAATTTTTAAGTTGAAATCATGCATGCTGTGTTATTCTCTGGTGATTGTTTTTGGTTATGATGTATTATTATTAGTTTATACTTGATCATTATGACATTGTACTTGTGAATTAAATGATCCGAAATTAAATGAATCCTCTTGTGACTTTAATGAATGCTACTATGTGTTGATCAATCTAAGTAATATTGAATATATGAAGTTGACTAAGTAACCTCAACTATTCTTTACACTTGTTCTAATTTCATACCTTTAATTGATGTTTTGAAATGTCTTGATGCATGCTTTATTAATTTTCCTTAATCTTACTTGTTGATTTATATAATGTAATTGAGTTATTAGTTTGATAAAACTAAGGGTATGGTAGTTATGAATACTCAGGGGTCAAATATAGGCATGTCATTGTGGTCAAAGTATATCAGTATAATATTTTGAGCTACCTTCTCTCTTCAAATATGTTTTGTGATTCTATAAATGTCATACCCTGAACCTTGGGGGCGAGACCGGCACCTGGCATGCGTACCAACTTGCGACTAAGAGACTCTTAATATATAATGTCATATTTTGGCCATGGGCCGCATTCCAAAATAATTTGCGAACGCTGACTAAATATCAATATAAAGTTGGGCTGACAAGGTCGACATAACTATTACAACTGGCAAACCAACAAAATATTCATAAAAGGCTTACAAGCCAAACATACTGCACTAATTGGCAAGATATGTCTACAAGCCTCTAGTGATGGATGTACAGTGTTCGGAACAGGGCCCCGACTTATCCATAACATATATATATATATATAT